>RJWJ010001604.1:15459-125069 GCA_004363605.1 Indri indri | reverse complement strand
AAAAAAAAAAAAGAAAAAAAAAGAAAAACAAAGGGTAACATTTTGGTATTCACCTAATCTTCAAAAGGAAACCTCCAGAGAAATTGGAAAAAGTATTTTAAGCAGTATCTACCTCTGAGATTGAATTTGTTGAAAAGATGTAGATTGAGATGAATAACAACTTTCTTTTGGAATGCCATTCCATTCTAGACTATATGGGGAGATAGTGCTTTGTATACACAATGGCATGTTCCTTTGTTTCCACGAAGGAAGCTGTGATTTGGGGGAGACTGAAGCAAGGACTTTTAAATGAAAAGGAGTGTAGTATTTCTTCATATTATGTAAAAACGCACCTATTGTTATAATGAGTTGTGTTTAATTTATGTTAACTAAAACTGTGCTTCAATTTACACACAATTTATGAAACTTTGTTTTATGAAACTAATTAATCCCATCATAAGTTACTGTTCCCATTAGCGTTACTTGAGATTTCTTAAGTTTTGAGATATTCAAGCCAATTTTCAGACCAAATCTCCATACCTCATAGATTCTAATCTCAATATATATGACACTGTAATTTATGTTTTGAAAGATAAGGCACCCTTCAGGTGTTGATGGAAATATTGAGTTTTTATTTGAAATTATATCCTAATATAACTTTAATTTATAATTTATTTACATAATTTTATATGGACAAGGATTTGGGTAGTTGAGTCTGAGTACAACAAAATCCATGATTAATTTATATTCATCAGGAATCAGATGGAATGATGCTTTATCTCTGCAGAAAGATGCAGAATCTGTTGTGAATCAAATAACTTCTTTTAAGTGGAATCTCTCTTGTCTTATAAATAGTCAATATGGTTATAAAGCCATCCACCATTTAGAATAAAATTGGATACATTTAACATGAAAAGGTTTCTTTCTGATGCAGTGAGTTTCTTGACCAAAAGAATATTTATTATGAAAGAAATCAATTAATGGCAAGATCGAAACTTTTAGTATTTTTCTAATTAAATAGAATTTTAATTGAGATCATCATATTGATTAACAGAGGTGCTTTTTTTAGATGGTTACATATCTTCTTCTTCAAGCCTGGAAATCATTCATGGAAATTAAGCAAAAATGGATTCCACTGTGTTTTTTAAATAATAAAAACATATCAATTTCTGTTCCTAGCCAAGACAGATTAACCTGCTACCTGTAACTACCAAAAAAATGGACAGAATGTAAGGAAAAGTGGTTTTCAAGACATGAGGCCTTAGACTAGACACCGGGAAATGAAAAAGTCATCCCTGGGAGATGGAAATCAAACAAGATAAGCCCTAAAATTATATCCTTTAGAGAGTTTCTAGCCACTGGTACTGGGAGAGGAATGACAAATGCAGCCGGGTAGACCTGTTAGGTTTAGGAGATGGAGCAAAGAGACCATAGAGATGAAGACAAACAGAATAAGATGGACAGAGTCCCTGAAAGGAAAGAGCTGCACCAGGAGAAAACTTCAGCAGCTTGAAGGTGGCTCCCCTGAGTATTTAGCTGAATACTACACAGTGCATACGATGGGGGAAAACACCAAGGCACAGAAAAGAGCCATCTTAGAGGAGCAGAGGGAACAATCTCCTGTGCTCACATTAAGCCTATTTCTCTTGCACAGACAGGAAACCTCATGATTTGCAAAGGGCATTGAAGAGTAATCAGAAGGGTTTCTTAACTGTAGTGAGGATAATTACCCAGAGACTGAGCTATGATCTCATCTAATAAATCTTAAAAGCAATATGTTCAAGGACCAGTTTTCAAATAACTGAACCAGGCAAAGCTCAAGAATAGCATTAGGAATACAAAGAATATCCAACAATCAACAAAGTATTGATAATATTTGTCATCCAAACAAAAATATCAAGCATTCTAAGGCAGAAAAATGCAAGCCATAATAATGAAAAAATTAATCAAAACAAACCCATATTTTTAAATACGTTCAGTAATTTGTTTGTTAGGCCTAAGGAGAATGACAAAACAGAGGGCCAGTATAGAAGATCTTTGATACTAGGTTGACCAACTGCTTTGTTCACGTAGGACTGAGGTTTCAGTGTTTAAAACAGTCCTGGGCAAACTGGGACAAAATATTAACCCAATTTGATCCTCAATCAGACATCCATTATGATGACATTCACTCTATTTATATGAGAAAAAATTACACAGAAAAAAATAAGGTCAGGTAAGTGTATATTTTAGCTAACTAATCAGAATTTCAACCCTCAATTTACAATGTTAATGAAGGAGCGGATGAGCAGAGTCACATTCTCCTAGAAAACACACAAATGCAAGTAGCGTGGACTACTCTTCCTGGTCTACTTGAGCGACCTTCTTGGTTCAGTTTGGGATTCCCAAAGCATGAGTCCATTTCAAGAAAAAGGCACACAGAGTTGTAGATCACAGTGGGGTAAGAATTCAAATACAAATGGTACTCTGTGACTAATTACCCTACAGAGTTGAATGTTTTCTTTCTGTTCCTGTGCACCTTCCTGCAATGCCATTGCGTAGTCATGGCAAGTGTGTGTTTCTAACCTACATCAGTGTTCCTTTTCCTCTGAACAAAGAGGTAGATGAAAGGGGGGAAAATTTCACCATCTCCCGTATCTACAGATCTGTAGTTTTCTTGTCAAATTGATGATGCAAGTTATCACATAAAGGATTTTTTTTCCAATGTCCACCATTTTCATGTATAACTGAGAAACGTGAAAAATGAAGTAAAGAGAATCTGTTTTGTAGTTCCTTCTAAAAATGATAGTTCTGTTAGCACAAAAACAAACAACTATAAAAAACATCAGTTACAGGAGTCCCAGACTATGGCAGACCTTTCCTGTAAAAACAGGTATTGAATCCTTTCAATGAGGCATGTTCCTTCAAAGTTAAAAAAAACTTATCCCAGTGTATAAAAAAGTAGTTAGAAGACAAAGCTAAAATAAAGGTCAGTAATATCCTGTCTGGATCTTTATAGAGCCTACTTTAAAATAAAAAATAAAAAATCGTTTCTCAAGTCCATGAGACAAAGATATGATTCATGAAAAGGGATATTTGCTCCAAACCTCTATAGAGAATTCCTTGGAATATTAGCAGTTAGAAATAAAATCTGTGGGATTGATTTGCAAATGTTATTATTAGTTAGTGTCTATTTATAGAAATAGGTTATTCTCACACTTGAATGATCAGAGACAACTTACCCTCCTCTATTATCTGTTTCTTATCTGACAAAAGTGAAACTGCAAACATCACTATTGTATTGTTTCCCTTTCCAAAATAGACTGGCTATTCTAATTAGTAAAAATTCACTATCATATGCCAAGAAGACTACTAGCACGAAATAATATTGCTCTACTCATTACAGACTGTAAGAATATTTGCTCAACTAGTTTCTCTTTATTTAGGGTACTGAACAGTATTTCTATTTTGAGTGCAATAACATTGGTAACTCAATAACCTCAGTTATATCAGAAGTTGTCACACAATTCTTTTAAAATCCTAAGAATGCCTCAAACATAAGGATGTATAACAATGCAGCATAAAAGGAACAGTTATTGTTTTCTTTTCAAAATTTAATCCATAAAATAAAATAATTAACAATACTCATAATAATACATTCAAGACCTCAAAAATGATCAAAATTCTCTTTAAGAAAATGTAAAAAAAACATTTCTTCCACCTCCTTATTCTCTTCTTACTAGGATCTGCTAATCATTGTATATTAGCATCAAGATAAATTTAAAATTAGTTTTTATATATTATTGTTTTCTTTTTTGCCTAATTAGTAATATTGCAAAAGAGTTGTTTTCTATTATGTTTTATTACTGTATTTTAGATTAAGTAATGCTTTGGGAGATAGACTGAGATCATGAATACTCTTAATAACAGTAACACTATTGGGAAATATTTTTTATTTTCTAATATATATTTTTCAAAAACTTCAGGGAAAGAACCATAAAAGTTTGTAACTATGTAATATGCGGTAGATACTGACAAAAAAGAATTATTATGGCAGCATCTTATTAAACAAGCTGCTTACCTAACAATGGACAGCAGAATTGTTCTCATTTTCAGATGGACCCAATCACTCCATCTTGTCTAGGTATTATTTCATTTCACAAACTTCTGAAAGAAAAATAGAAGAGTGAGATTGTTTAAACCTTCAAAAAGGAACAAGAACTGTATGAATTTTCCTGGATAATTAACTTAATCATGAATACATAAAATGATGAAACATCTTAGTTTCATGCATATACAGTGCAAACTCTGTAGCAAGGTTATGTTATTTCCCAAACTTTTTCTCCTCAGTAGGAACCAGAAAGAACTCTTACAGCATGTGGCTAAGATAAGTCTCTACCATAGATTAGCTTGTATTCCTCTTCATATGGCTCTGTTTATATTCTCTTTGGCTCTCAACATTTGTCTGCCAAATTTTCTTCCCTGGGATTGAATTTGAGTATTGTTAGTAAAGACATCTGGTTTCATATTTTAGTTCAATCAATTACCAGCTGTGTGATCTTCAGTAACATATTTAATCCCTCTCGGCTTTAATGGATAATATATCTCTCTTAGATTTCTATGATAAAGATTAAGAAAAGAATTTACTCTAAATTTCCTTGAGGGTTATAAGCTTCTTTTGCCACATCCCCAAGATTTACCTACTTATTTTCCTAACATTTTTTGAAATATATTGACTGCCTGTTTGTATGTTGCCCTGCATGTCTCCTTAACACTGCAGCTGTCCATGTCCACACTTTGTAAGCTCTTTTTCTTCTCAGAAAGCTTGGGAGGGACTCAGGGAATGTTTCATATCATTTCGTATGGACATAAATAATTTGTGATAGGGAGCTACACTGAAAAAATGTCCCTCTTTTGAAACAGTACTACAGTAGCAATGAATACAATGGATACAATATGGATATAGACTCCTTAATTTTTTTCATTTATTAGCATCACAGAAACAGCTTATATACCAAACTTAGTACTCTAAACAATAATAGCATTTCTGTAAAGGATTTTATACATTTCAAAGCCTTTCACATTAGAACCAGCATCTTGATATAAACAAGGAAGATGTGATGCAACAGATGAAACTGTCTTGAGCCAGCAAATATAGAAACCGAAACGAAGGCTATAAATACTTGACTCTTAAGCACCAATACTTTTTTTAAAGATTCAATGTCACACGAAAATTTGAAAAGCCAAGTTTGTGCTCTTTCCCACAAAACAGATCACAGTGAGTGGAAGATGAGAATAAAATGAGTAGATGGTTGAGCATGAGTTTGCAAAGATATCAGATTCTGAGAGATTACATTCTGTTCTTCTACAGCATTGTGGAGCTGTGTAGTTGAGTAAACATTGTCATTACCAGTTGTTAATAAAAATACATTAATGACTATTTTGGAGTGACTCTTACCGATGGATTATTCTATTTAGAAACACCTCTGCCCCAATGAGTCAGTTCTACCTCATGGAGACAACCTCTAGCACATATATAATCAGTACCCTCCCTCCAGCAATATGAAAGATACGCCCACATAAGTAGCAAGTTTAGCATATGTCCCAGCTGAGTCGTCAGAGCAGTGTGACAGCCAGCCCCTTTATATATCCAAAACCCTTCACAGATGATCCCAACTTACTTTCCAAATCTCTTCTCATGAGGTAGCATTCATTCTGATCATACTTTAATATGGGAGGCTCTGAGAAAAGGCCTTGCCCTTTAAATATTCCATGTGGTTTTCAACACATTATTTATGCAAAATAACCTGAGTTAGTTCAATGGAATTTCCTGAGACATATTTTTTCTATACCATCATGACCCCACACCTTTATTCTGCTCTTTGCCATTTCTGATTCCTTTTTATTAATTTACAGTAGATGACAAAGCTTGATATCCCATTTTCCTTCCTTATTTTTGCTTACTGGTTTACGTCCCCAGTAAACATTCAGTCCTTTGTGCTCTTTTTGTTTTAATATCTTCTGTTTTAATTCTGAAACCTCATTATTTTCCTCCTTTACACAGTTTCATTTCACTAGTAAATATTTGGTCTTGATTTAATGACAAAACAAGATCAAAATTTGAGTATAATCAATAGGATTTTTTGGCATATAGTAGTGATCAGTAAATACTGAATGCAAAAATTAGTAAATAAATTTGTTTGAGGTAACATAATTAATTTGTGGCTAGCCAAAATTATTAGCAAATCCTGCATGCTTCTGGTCATAGGCCATAAGTACTTTCTGCTAGATTATAAAGTAATAATGAATAAATAAATAATAAATTCTAATTACTTGATTAAATCCTAGAACATGCATTCACAATCATCATCATCTACAATAGGCCAACTAGCTCTAGACTAATCAAATCTTTATGGAACGTGGGGACAAAGGGGAACTTTTGTGTTTCCTTTGCTCTCTCTTTATGCATCAAATTGCATTCCAACATGAAAGTAAACACTTAAGACAAAAAATTCGTTTGTCAAGCTCTTTCCAGATTTTTTTTTTTTTTTTACATGAAATGCTTAATTTGACAACTAAATTGCATTCAAGTTCTCTCTTACGTACTACCTAATGAGTGTCGTGGACCATATAGTTCTATGGCATCATAAGTCAAATGTCAACCTCATTTATAAATGGAGAATTTTAAAACATGTTTTACTGAAATTGGAGGTAAAAAGTACTGTGACCAAATCCTTCAAACAGGGTTAAAGATACAAATTCTAAGAAATCTCATAAATGGCAGATTTGGATTGATATTTTTTTAATGTTCAATTACCCCTTAAGTGAAGATAAACTGACAAAACTTGCCCTTAATTTTCCTCTTTTGTCTTGTTTTATTTCTAATTCTTTGGATTGATGTGTGGGGGCATTTTGAGTTCCTAAAAGAAAGCATGTATTTATATACTACAAAGTATAAATCGATATTTTCTGTATTCAATAGCCATGCTTATTATATAACATATTCTAAACACAAAGAAGGATGTCTTTATCTCTTCCATTCCATTATCCTATTCTGTATCCTATCCACTATTCCCTGCCTATCCCTTATAACACAAAAATATATAGCTGACTAAAGCTTTTCTCTATCATTTTTCTTAAGACAGATTTTCTTCCTTTGCATCCAGTTTTTACTCTTCATCTCGTTTCTGGTATTTATCTGCGTGACTTACAAGTCCAAAACAAATGACCATACGTGCCTACATACCTACATGCCAAACTAACAACCACAGCTCAACCACCACAACAACAACTTTGTCACATTCAGCCAATCTAGTTCATCTAGGCTGAGATATTTTATAATGCTTATTGCGCTATCCCTACCAGATATTTTATCAATTATAAATCTCATTCAAAGAAATGATGTCTGCATACAATATTACTTTATTTATTTAACTAAAATAAATTAAAATTGACACCAAGCCCCCCTTCTACTAAATTGGAAGAAATTTAACCTCAGTCGTCACCTGGGCTTCCCTTACTGGGTAGTAGAAGAAAGGGAGTATGCTCATCTCTATTCTATTGTGCTCTCTCATGATGGAATTTTATCATTTTTTCGAGAACTTCATAATGCTCTGTATAGTTTCCAGTGTGCTAGAATCCACAAACTTGTGTGGCCTGGTGATAGAATAATCTAAGACTATGACTTCATTCTTATTGTTACTGCCAACAGTATAATGGTTTCAGTCTTTGGGAAAACTACAGCCAGAAAGTAAATGTGATTCTCCAGATACATGCAGATGTTTTTTGTTTTTGTTTTCTTTTTGCCCTTGTTAATTGCAAATGTTTCTAATAAAATATGCTTGAAGGTTTTAAAATGTTGCGTGCCAAAATGTGAGTAGTGGTACAGTGAGTGAAATGTCTTTGGGTCCCACTTTGTAGGTATGGTGAAATAACTCATTAGACTAACCAACTTCTTTGCTGATAACAATTATAAACTCAGAACCCAAAATTAAAGATGAAACGAAATGAAATATCTCAAGGCATTGAGAGAGATCCAAAGCAGTATAATCTGGAGGGAATATGACCCCTGAGAGGAAGTAAATGTTATGGGTAAAATCTACATTAATCCAGCTTTTATCTGAAGGCACTTTCCTATTTATTTTCAGGTTGTTTAAGAAACAAGGCTCAGGTAGAAAGCAACAGTCATTTAGGACTGAGGAACAGAGATTAGAATTTGAGTGTATAAGATTAACTGGAAAGTAGAGAGTCACAAAAGTGCAAGTTCCAGAATCTGCATAGTAACGCTCCACACATCCTATTGCAGAATTATAATCCTGCAGAAAAAGTCTCCAAGAAAATAAAGCAGATATTATAGTTAGGATACTAAAGATTCTTAGTAGAAATCTCAACAGCTATGTAGCGCCAGTGATAGAATTTGAGATTGTAGTCCAGCCAATTAAAAGAGATTTAATAAGTATTTCAGGTTTGTGATTAAAACTTCAATAAGACCACATATTAGAAATTAGAATCACATCCAAGAATTAAGGACAAAACTCACATTAAATGCTACAAAAATCATTTATAATATCAAGATAATCTTTCAGCTCTTTATCTACATGCTAGAACAAAATTCAACACTTCTGGGAAGATAAAATAATCCAGATTTCCCCAACAATGTATGATTGACAATTTCCCATTTGCAAGAAAAATTAATAAACATATAAAATTATAGGAAAATGTGATCCATATCAAGGAATAAATAGTCAATATAAGCAGATCCAAAATGACTTCGGTGTTGCAATTAGCAGAAAGGAATTTAAAAATATTATGATAGGTTAAAGAATATAAAAGAAAATATTGATATGAGTCAGCAGATGAGAAAATTCAGATTTATGAACACTTTAACAGAAGTACATAATGGGCATCTCGGAAGTGAGAAATACAGTACTAAACATACACACAGACACACACAGCCCCCAACTCAGTGAATTAGATAAACAGTAGAGTAGACAAATAGGAGACAAGATTAATAGGAGTGAAGATAAGGCAATAGAAATTGTTCAAACTGAAGCCTACAAAAGAATACAATAAAAAGATCGCAGGACATTTAAAAAGTATAGGCCAACATTTTTATAATTTATTTAAAACAAAAAATCCAACCACCTGTTGAGGAATTAAAACAAACTATCAGCCAGAAAAATGCAAAGAAAAGCATACCTAGGAATCTGTATTTAAAATGATAAAAAGCCAAGATATAAAGAATAATTAAAAACAGCTGGAGAAAAAGGTCATCATATATATAGCAGAGTGCCATTAATATTGATGGCTGACTTTTCAACATAAAAAATAGAATGCAGAAGATAATGAATCAATATTTTTAATGTGCTGAAAAGAAAAGAAAAGAAAAAACAAACAAACATCAATCTAAAATTCTATATCCAGTAAAGTTATCTTTTGGAATTGAAGATTAAATAAAGACTATCTCAAGTAAGTGAATTCTGAGAATATAGGGCAAGCAATAATAGAGGAAATTTTTTATGCTGAATGAAAATCAGACCCTATGCAAATTCAGACCTATAGCCTGAAAGAAAGACCACTGGACATGGTAAATATGTGGATAATTTTAAAAACAGTATTTTTATTCTTTAGTTAGTAGCAAATTTACTTTTCAAAGGCAAAAATACAAGAATGCACTTTAAGGTTTCTAGCATGACTAGAAGTAAAGTATTTGACAAAAATAGTACAAAGTACAGCTGGGAGTATAAATGGAAGTGAACTGCTTCTCATTGCCTGATACAAATTATTTGAAGTTTTATAAGATTAATTTAACACGTTAACTGCCATGTGAGTCATATTTAACTCACACTAGTTTCGAGCCTGGGACCTCCTGAACCATATGTACCTCACAAGTCTCTTTATCTTGGGAGTCATATGAACCATTTTTCAAATTTCATATAACTCATGCACAGAAAACAATATAAAATTCAAATTTTTCACTAAATTAGAAAGGATCATTTTGGTTTTGAAGTTTTTATTCTATTTTTGTAATAAAACATTGTGCCTCAAGAAGTGCTGGTCTCAAGTCACCAATGGGGTGCCCAAGCTGGATCAATGTCTATCCAGTGGGGGATTTGCCCAGGTCTCCTAGAGTCACCAGGCAAGCCGTACCTGGGAGGGCTGGCAGGTAGGGAGTTCACAATCTGTGTACCCCTTAGTCTGCTGTAGTGCCCCAAAAGGAAAGATCCTGCTTGTTGCAGATGCCTCCATGTGGTGGCTAAACTGTCTCTCTCAGCAGCCACAGGTACAGAAAGGGGAAGGGGAGAATGAAGCAATATGGCACCTGCTGATTGGCTCAGGTCTGCTGGCCAGGAGGTGCCCCGAGGGAGCTAAGAGCCTGATGCCCTGTCCACAAGAGGCTCACTGCTCACTGGTGCCAGCTGTCTCTGGGCTGGTGTTAGCAGGTCTCTTCAACCACTCAGGAGCCCACCCGCAGTCCAAGACCCAAAAGGAGAGAAATTTAACCACTCCACCTACCCTTGTCACTGGTCTCCAAACCTCTCCAGGGCCTTTTTCCTTCCAGTTCTACTCCGCAACTTCTTCCCGTGGAGTCTCCTATACTTTCAGTAACCCTTCCTTCTGACCTTCATCCAATCTATGTTTGTCTGTCTGTTTATTTATTTATTTATTTTTTCATTTTCCTCTAAAATCTATCTTTCTTACAGAGCCACTCTGGCTGGTGGTTTTTCCCATCCGCCATCTTGCCCCTCCCCTGGGAAAAAGAATCATACCCTGGGGAAAAGGATTCTTATTCAATAAATGGAGCTGGGAAAATTAGATAGCCACATACAGAAAACTGAAACAGGATCTGCACCTTTCACCTCTCACAAAAATCAACTCTCAGTGGATAACAGACTTAAACCTAAGGCATCAAACTATAAAAATTATAGAAGAAAATGTTGGAAAAACTCTTATAAACATTGGCTTCGGCAAGGCATTTATGAAGAAGACCCCAAAGGCAATCAAAGAAACAAGAAAAATAAATAAATGGGATCTGATCAAATTAAAAAGCTTCTACACAGCCAAGGAAACTGTCATTGGCACAAACAGACAACCTATAGAATGGAAGAAAATATCCACGTGCTACACATCTGATAAAGGGCTGATAACTAGAATCTATATAGGCCTCAGGAAAATCAGCAAGAAAAATATCAGACAACTCTGTCAAAAAGTGGTCAAAGGACATGAACAGAAACTTTTCGAAGGAAGACAGACAAATGGCCAAGAAACATATGAAAAAATGCACAACATCTCTAATCATCAGGGAAATGCAAATCAAAACAACAATGAGATATCACTTACCTCCAGTGAGAATGGCTTTTATCAAAAAGTAGCAAAACAACAAATGGTGTGGATGTGGAGAGATAGAAATACTCATACACTGCTGGTGAGACTGTGGAAAGTAATATGGAGATACCTCTAACTACCATTTGATCCAGCAATCACATTACTGGGCATCTAACCAAAAGAACAAAAGACATTCTACAAAAAAGACATCTGCACTAGAATGTTTATAGCAGCATAATTCACAATTGCAAAGATGTGGAAACAATCCAAGTGCCCATCAATACATGAGTGGATTAAAAAAATGTGGTATATGTATACCATAGAGTTCTACTCAGCCACAAAATACAATGGTGATATAGCACCTCTTGTATTATCCTGGATAGAGCTAGAACCTATTCTACTAGGTGAAGTATTACAAGAATGGAAAAACAAGCACCACATGTACTCACCATCAAATTGGCTTAAGTGCACACATAGTAATAACACTCATCATCGGGTATCAGGCAGATGGGAAGGGGAGAAAGGGATGGGTATATTCACACTTGATGGATGTGGTTTGCACCATCTGGGGAATGGACACACTTGAAGCTCTGACTTGGGTGGGACAAAGGCAATATATGTAACCTAAACATTTGTACCCTGTAATATACTGAAGTAAAAAAAAAAAAAAAAAAAAAAAAAACATTGTGGTTGCAAGGAAAGAAAAATTTTTCTAATGTGGAAATCAACGTGTTAAGGAAAACACAGTATGTTGAGAATGCATAGTGCATTCTCTAGATCAATTATTATATAAAAACAGAAAGAGATAAAACTTAGCCAGTAGAAGAGAAAGAATGACATGCTGAAATATATTAGATTGACCCAAAGGAAGATAGAAAGAAAAAGGCAAAGAGCAAAAGAAAAATTGAGAACAATTAGAAGATGGTCAAAAAACCCAATTGTATCAATATAACTTAAATGGATAAAATCTCCAAATAAAATTTATTATATTTTTTAAAACAAGACAAGAAAGCTTAACTTAAATACAACGTGCTAACCACAGATACATTTTAAATATAAAGATGTAGACAGGTCGAGAATCAAAGAATGGAAAATTATGTAACATGAAAACATTAAGCATAATGTGTGTGGGTATATATGTATTCAAAACTTTATTTATCGTGGCCTTTAAATATATGTAATTTACTTTACGCCAATGATCAAACACTCCAGAAGTGTTTTATGAAAATGTTCTCTCAGTCCCTGACACTGGTATTTGTTAAAATTTCCAGAGTGACTCTTTATGGGCAGCCAGAATTGAGACTCATAAATGAGAGATCTCTAAAGTATCCTCCAGCAATAGATTTTAATAGCTCTGACAAAAAATGGCCTAATAATAAATTTAATGACTATGATAAAAATATTACTCTTCAATATTTGAGCATTGCCATAATTTATCAATAATTTACAGTAAATGTTTTCCAGTTATGAGAGAAATACTTAGGTTCTAAAACGTATTTTTTCTGTTCTTAGCTTTATCTTTGACTGTGTTTTAACTTTTGCAAATATCCCTTAAACATATAAAAGCGTGATAATTCTTACTATAAGTAAAAAGCAAACTAAATTGAAATATCAATTTTCAAATATGGAATTAGAATAAAATCTAAAAGTTTGAATATATAAACTCTTGGCTTGGCAATATTAAAAACATACTCTCATATATTGCTGGCTAAAATGCAAAATGACATAATACTATGGAAGTTAATTTGTTAGTATATTACAAAGTTATGTATGTATTTATCACATCTAGAAGCTAAAGAATATATGTTAAAAATACAAAATAATGTATGCCAAAGTTTAGTCATAATGGTATAATTTTTATTTTTTATTTTATTTTTATTATAATTTTATAAATTTCAGAATATTACAAGGGTACAGATGCTTAGATTACATAAATTGCCTTCCCACCACCTGAGCCAGAGTTACAAGCATGCCCATTCCCAAGACAGTGCACACCACACCTGTGAGGTGTGAGTTTACCCATCCCATTCTACCCCCTCCCACATGCTTAACACCCAGTGAATGTCAGTTATTTCCATATGTGCATATAGGTTTTGATTGATTAGCACCAATTTAATGGTGATTACCTGTGGTATTTATTTTTCCATTCTTGTGATACTTCACTTAGAAGAATGGTCTCCAGCTCCATCCAGGAAAATATAAGAGGTAGTTCACCTTTTTATGACTCAGTAGTACTCCACAGTATGCACATATCACATTTTATTGATCCTCTCATGTATTGATGGGACTTAGGTTGCTTCAACATCTTTGCAATTGTGATTTGTGCTGCTATAAACACTCGTGTGCAGGTGTCTTTTTTATAGAAAGTCTTTTTCTCTTTTGGGTAAATACCCAGTAGGGGGATTGTTGGATCAAATGGTAATTCTACTTTTAGTTCTTTGAGGTATCTATCTACTACTTTCTGTAGAGGTTGTACTAGCTTGCTATCCCACCAACTGTGTATGAGTATTCCTATCTCTCCGCATCCACAGAAACATTTGTTGTTTTGGGAATTTTGGATAAAAGCCATTGTCACTGGAGTTAAGTGACATCTCATTGCAGTTTTGTTTTGCTTTTCAGTCATGATTGGAAATATTGTACATTTTTCATATGTTTGTTGGCCATTAGTCTGTCTTTTTTTTTTGAAAAGTATCTGTTCATGTCCTTTGCCCACTTTTTAATAGGGTTGTTTCCCTGGGCTCAATCAGGAAGAAATAGAATTCCTAAACAGACCAATATCAAGTACCAAAATTAAAGCAGCAATAAAATATCATCCAAAGAATAAGTACCAGACCGGATGGTTTCACACCAGAATTCTACTAGACCTACAAAGGAGAACTGGTACCTATCTTGCAGAAATTATTCCAACATCAAGAAGAATGGCATCCTTCCAACCTGTTTTAAAAAGCCAAAATCACCTTGATACCAAATCCAGGAAAGGATTCAACAAAAAATAAAATAAAATAAAATATAAAATAAAATAAAATAAAATAAAAAACTATAGACCAATACTACTTATGAATATATATGCAAAAATTACCAATAAAATCCGAGCAAACCAAATTAAGCTGCTCATCAAAAAAATAATATATTATAACCAAGTGGTCTTCATCCTGGAGATGCAGGCATGGTTCAAAATACACAAATCCATGAATGTAATTCACCACATAAATACAAGTGAAAACAAAGACCACGTGATCCTCCTAATACACAAGAAAAAGTATTTGACAAAATTCAGCACCCTTTTAAGAACTCTTAACAAAATAGTGATACACTTATCTCAAAATGATAAAAGTCCTATAGGACAAACCCACAGCCAACATCATACTTAATTGGAAAAAATGTAAAGCATTCCTGTTTAGAACGAGAACCAGACAATGTTGCCACCACTTCTATTCAATATAGCGCTGGAAGGTCTAGCCAGAGCAATCAGAAAAGAGAAGGAAGTCAAGTGGATATAAATGCGAGCAGAAGAGGTGAAACAATTGCTCTTTGCAGACGATATGATCTTATATCTAGAAAACACAAAAGATTCTGCCATGAGACTACTGTAATTGACAAATAAATTCAGCAAACTGTCAGGGTTACAGAATTGATGTATGCAAATCAGTAGCAATCATATATTCTAACAACATTCAAACTGAGTCCCAAATCAAAAACTCAATAGCTTTCACAACAGCAACAAAGAAAATAAAATACCTAGGAATACATTTAATGAAGGAGGTGAAAGACTTCTACAGGGAGAACTAAGAAACACTGAGGAAGGAAATAGCAGAGGAGGTAAACAGATGGAAAACCATATCATGCTCTTGGATCAGCAGAAGAAACATTGTTAAAATGTCTATACTACCAAAGTGATATACAGATTCAATGCAATCCCTCTTAAAATGCCAACATCACTTTTCTCAGATCTAGGAAAAATAACTCTACACTTTTTTTGGAACTAGAGAAGACCCTGTATAGCCAAAGCAACCTTAAGCAAAAAGAACAACATGGGAAGCATCAGTTTACCAGACTTCAAGCTAACTACAAGGCTATAGTAACCAAAACAACATGGTACTGATACCAAAACAGAGACACAGACCAATGGAACAGGACTGAGAACCCAAATATAAAACCATCCTCATATTGCCATCTGATCTTTGGCAAAGCAGACAAAAACATACACTGGGGAAAAGAATCCCTATTCAATAAATGGTGCTGGGAAAATTGGATAGCCACATAGAAGACTGAAACAGGATCTGTGCCTCTCACCTCTCACAAAAATCAACTCACGGTGGATAATAGACTTAAAGCTAAGGCATGAAATTATAAGAATTATAGAAGAAAATGTTGGACAAACTCTTATAGACATTGGCCTAGGCAAAGAATTTATGAAGAAGACACCAAAGGCAATCACAGCAACAACGAAAATAAATAAATGGGATAGATGAAATTAAAGAGTTTCTGCACAGCCTAGGAAACTGTCATCAGAGCAAAGAGACAACCTACAGATTGGGAGAAAATATTTGCATGCTATATATCTGATAAAGGGCTGATAACTAGAATCTATATAGAACTCAGGAAAATCAAGCAAGAAAAAATCAAACAACTCCATTAAAAAGTGGGCAAAGGACATGAACAGAAACTTTTCAGGAAAAGGTACTATTTTTACATTAACAATTCGGAGACTATTCGTGTCTAATAATACGTGATGATTGAATACACTATGGTATATCCATGTCATCAATTTCTATGTATACCTGAAATAATGAGTAAAGTCTTTTATGCTATTATGGAATAATCTACAGGGTATATTGTTTCATTAAAAAAAGCCTAGGAGCAGTGCATTATATATGTTTTTCCACTTTTTATGTTTGTGCATACACACATATTTATGATATTACAGTATAGATGTAAGATAGGTATAACACAAAGTAGAAATTTATATATTTTTTTCATATATCATTATGTATATTTTATATTTATCATATTCCATAGTTTGAATATAAATTATGTGTATCTGTGTATGTGTGTGTGTGTGTGTGTGTGCATGTATATATATATATTCTTTCCAAATCCATAGCAGGAGCTACATCCATATCCACATATGTACCTATATATATATCTATACTGAAATTGACAAGTTTCAGTAGTAATATTCACACCTAATCTAAAGATTTTGGTTTCACTAAAAGAACCCAGGGGTCTTTGGAGTCATGTCTGATTCCAGGTCACTAGCAGATGTATTTTGTTAGACCAGAAAGAAAAGAACACAAATACAAGAAAGAAAATCCTCCAGCTACCTTGAAAGTATTTCCACTAACTCAATTTGAGACCATTTGAAAGAAAAATAAAAAGGATTGACAATTTTAATACTTTGAATACATAACAAAGTCCTGAATCCATAGTTACCTCCTCTAAATGACAGGGGGAAAATAACTTAAGTACTATTAAATAAGCGGCAATTATAATGAATTTTCCATTCTTCTGAAAATTTATGGTCAAAGAGAGTAAATTAATCTCTCATTCTTTCTTTCTAGAGGAATTGCAGCACTCCCTAGTTGGTGGAAGAAATCACTGTGTGTGCATGTCTTATGTGTCTAACAAGGGTAAGTTTTTATTGAGCAACATTTCAGAATAATGTCATTCTGTGCTTGATTTTTAATAGCGATTTTGTCCAAGTTGGGTATATAGGATGTTGATTCCTTTTGGCATCTCACCATCAATGACCATAAAATATGGGAAAATATTACCAGGTTAAATATGTATTGCAAACAAACTTCTGGAAAGCTTTTTCCTTAGCAGAGTCATTTTCTCAGAAATGGTAATATGGTATTGCTCTTCATTGTATTATGATGCTTAACTCTGTTTTCTACATTCATGAGTATTAGACTTTACTGATGCAACATTTAACAATATATTTTTGTACTAAGTGGTGATATGGTAATACAGCTCCAGGAAGATAATACATTATTTAATTTTTAATTCAAAATTAATGCTAAAGGAATTATTTCTGACCATTTTTATAGTTTTTTTTAATTCAGTAAACTTTTACTTTTTACTGAGAAAATATCATTCTCAAGCATAAGACCACTGCCTCTTGGGGAAGTAATACATTTCAACCTCCCACATCCAATGTGAACATCATTATACAGAATGTATACATAGAAATATCTCATAAACATTAAAATTAAATGTCTCCCAAATTATATAATAAATAATAATTGAATATAAAGAAACCAAGTATGCTATGGTACTGGCATAAAAACAGACAGAAAGACCAATGGCACAGAATAGAAAGCCTAGAAATAAATCCACACATTTACAATCAATTGAGTTTTAACAGAGATGGGTGCCAAAACACACAATTGGGAAAGGACAGTCTCTTCAATAAACTGTGCTGGGAAAAATGGATATACACGTAGAGAAGAATGAAATTAAATCCTCATCTCACAACATATGAAAAAAATTCCATATAAAATGGGTTAAAGTCTTAAACATAATATTTGAAACTATATAACCACTGGAGAAAACATGGGGAAAAAACTCCATGACATTGGTTTGGGAGATAATTTTTTGGATATGAGCACACAGCACAAGTGACAAAAGCAAAAATGTACAAAAAAGATATCATATCAGACTGAAAGTATTCTGCACAGCAAAGGAAGTAATCAACATAGTGAAGAGACATCCTATAAATGGAAGAATATATCTGCAAACCAAACATCTGATAAGGGGTTAATATACAAAATATACAAGGAACTCAAACAACCAAATGTTAATAAAATCAAAAGCTTGATTAAGAAATGGGTAAAAGACCTGAACAGATGTTTCTCAAAAGAAGACAAACAAATGCCATCAGGTATATGCAAAAATACTCAACATCACTAATCATCACAGAAATGTAAATTAAAACCACAAGGAGACATCAATTCACACTTGGTAAAGAGTGATAACACTTTTTTTTTTTTTTTTTTTTGAGACAGAGTCTGGCTCTGTTGTCCTGGCTAGAGTGCCATGGCGTCACCCTAGCTCATAGCAACCTCACTCCTGGGCTCAAGCGATCCTCCTGCCTCAGCCTCCCGAGTAGCTGGGACTACAGGCATGCGGCACCATGCCCAGCTAATTTTTTCTATATATATATATTTTTAGCTGTCCAGATAATTTCTTTCTACTTTTAGTAGAGACAGGGTCTCGCTCTTGCTCAGGCTGGTCTCGAACTCCTGACCTTGAGTGATCCACCTGCCTCAGCCTCCCAGAGTGCTAGGATTACAGGCGTGAGCCACTGCGCCAGCCCGTGATAACACTTTTAAAAAGATAAATGTTGGTGAAGATGTGGAGAAAAAAGAACTCTGGTACTGTTGCGGGAGTGTAAATTAGTAAAGCCATTATGGAAAACACTATGGAGGTTCCTCAAAAAATTAAAAATGCACCTGCCTTATGACCCTGCAATCCCATATCCAAAATATATGAAATCAGAATGTTAAAAAAATGGCTGCACTGTCATATTTGTTGCTACATTATTCACCATTGCCAAGATATGAAATCAACCTGTGTCCATCAATGGATGAGTGGATAAAGAAAATGTAGTAAATATATACAACAGAATAATGCTCAGTATTCTATTTTAAAAGGAGGAAATCCTATCATTTGGAACAATATGGATTAATGTGGAGGACATTAGGTTGAGTGAAATAAGCCAGACAAACAAAAATACAGCATGATCTCACTTAGGTGTGCAGTCTAAAAAAGTGGAACTCATAGAAAGAGTGTAAAATGGTGGTTGCCAGAGGCTGGGGGAAGGGGTGATGGGGAGATGTTGCTAAAGGGACTCAAAATTTTAGTTAGACAGGAGGAATAAGTTCAAGAGATCATGGTGATTATTGTTAATAACAATATATTATATACTTGAAAATTGCCAAGAGATTAGATTTTGTGTTCTCATTACAAAAAAATTATGTGAAGTAATGAATATGTTAAACAGCTTAATTTAGCCATTTCACAAGGTATACATATATCAAAATGTCATGTTGCACATTATAATTAATGTAATTTATACTGACCATTAAAAATAAATTAAATAGTCAAGAAATTAGAAATACACTAGAATATTTAGCTTAAAAAAAGAGGCAAACAAAACCCTATGTATGCTATTCTGAGATGTAGCAAGTGTGTTTGTACATAAATAATAAGTAAAATCACAATTCATAAAATAACTATAATGAATAAATTCTAAATAAACAAATAATAAATAAAACAATAATAAGTAAATTGCTAATAGAGAAGAATTTAAAAATTGGTAGTATATTTATGCCCAAAACTTCTAGACTCTTTAATAAAGATAAATTACATCTGACTTACTTTTTTAAATTCCATGACTATGTGCTTTATTATTTTTATTAATAATATTAATTTATGTTATTAATTTTAGTATTATTAATTTTATGAACAATATATGGAGATATATAAATTACACAAAATAAACTGCACATATTTAAAGAGTATAATTTGATATATATTGATACATGCATATACCAGTGTAAAATCATAAACATATTCAATACCAACCACAAAAGTTTTCTTAGGATCCTGTGGTACACCCCCCTTCATTCTCCCATCACCCTGTTTATTCTCAGGCAATTACTAATTTGCTTTCTGTCACTATAGATTAGTTTGCAATCTCTAGCATTTCATATAAATAGAATGATACAGTATTGTATACATTTTTGTCTAGTTTCTTTCACTCAGCATAATTTTGAAATTCATCTATATTGTATTGTGTAGCAATGGTTCATTCCTTTTAATTAAATAGTACTCCATTGTACTATGTATGTACATATGCATGCATGTGCATGTGAGTTGTTCACAGATTGAGGCTATTATGAATACAGCTGATATAATCGGTATAGTAGAACTGTGTAGCTTCCATATGTACAGATGACCCCATTTCGCTTGAGTAAATATCTAGAAGATTACTGGTGTCCTCATAAAGAGGGGAAATTTGAATCCAGAGAGAGACAAGGTCACAGGCAGGACACCATGTGAACATGGAAGCAGAGATCGGATTGATGCACCTAGAAGCCAAGGAACACTGAAGATTGCCAGCAAGCCTTGAGAAGCTGGGAGAAAGGAGTGGAACTAATTCTCACAGCCCACCCTATTCTAGCTCAGATATGTGAGACAAATTTTGATGGTTCTAAGAACTACGTTTGTGCTACTTTGTTATGGCAGTCCTAGTAATCTGGTATAGCTAACAGGTTGCTACAAAGCTAGAAATCTCAGCTCTATACAAAATTAAAGCTACAGTTTTTATGCATAATACTACATTTAGAAAACAGCAGACATTCAATTTGTAATCATAGTTACATTGACTTTATTATGATGTCCTATTCTTCATAATTCATTATCAGGTATACTCTGACCCTCTGTTCTTCATAATTCTTTATTAGTACTGCTGTGGTTACCTCTGACAGTGTATCTAGCATATATGTTTTGTCACTTCCTTCATCACTCCTTGGTAAGGTTAAATTAAGTTCATTTTCTACATATTTATTTCCCTTTTTGCATTATTTTAATGTTTTAGATTTCCATAAATTTGCATTACAGGGTTGATTTTTCTTCAAGCTGTTCTCAATTTTCTATACAACCAAAGCAGTATGCATAATAAAGTAATGATTAATATTAAGATAATATGAAATAAACGTTTTAAAAGAATATTAGTTTTAGATGAATAGCCTTTGAAAATATTACCAGTGATATATAGTTAAAGCAAATTCTTGATTAGCTATGTGTAAGAATTCTTCATCATCATATAAGCAGCTTTACAAACAGCTCATTAGTTTTAGTAGCTTATTTTTCTAAGCATTTTACAATTTAAAAGTTACTCTCTAGTTGTCATTTTAGATTTCCCCAATTAGATTTCCCATGTTTTCTAATTTATAATTGACATGTTGAGCTTAATAATTTAAAGCTCTGATTCGAAAATTTTTTGCATGGTACAATATATGTATTATAAATATCCATCAATTTTAAGGTATTTTTTTTTTATTCTTGTAAGTTAAACCTGGGCCAACAGAAATGATCCCATCTTCCCAAATAACATTTCCAACATAAGACTGACATATTTCACCAAGCCCATTGCACATAATTCAAGTTCATTATGAGGTAACTGTTGGAAAGTACATGTGAAACTGATTAATTGTTAGAAACAGGTGTTAGTTTGTTCCAAACTTTGGAGAAAAACCAAAGTCAACTGGACCTTTCTTTTATCTGTCATTGTCAATAGCAACATTTGAATGGAAGTTAATTAAATCTCCTTGAATGTCAAGCATGCATGTAACATATTTTTCCATGTATTTATAGAAAAAAGCATATGTCCTTTTGTAAATTTATTCTGGTTTGGTCTTCAGCATTTCAACCTGCAAATGACAAATTTCAGCTCTTCTCTCTATAGTAAGATCAACCATTTTACATCATTTTTTAATCTCACCATAGATAGCACCATGCCCAAATTACCCAATTGTTTTCACAAGCAGATACAATCCTGTACCTCAATACTATTAAGTATATCCTATATAGTTGTTGAATAGCTATTTGTTGTGTGGTGATAAAGGGAAGGGCTTGTGACAAGTCTTTAGCTATGTTTTGTTGGAACAGGATTTCATTTCAAGGTGTTCAATTTCAAATTCCTTATCAATTCCCTCCTAATTTTGTTACTATTGCTTTACCCTGTATTATGCTATGATTTCATATTGGCAACTGAATTACGTGTTTCCAGATATTGACCCATGCCACGGTTTATTTTTCAATATATCTGTATCATAAGAGTTTATAATTCCAGCACTGGTTTCTATTTGTTAAGGCAATATTTATTAAGTCCCTTTTAGTTTGATAATGGCCCACTTTTAGTAGTAGCAAAGTTCTTTGTGTATAAGTAGAATTGAATCAAATCACATTATTAGTGGTAATATTAAGAGATAAAGTCATTTAATTATCTGAGGGACTTTATCTATGGGGACTGGAGATTGCTGTGTTTAAATAGAGTCATTTTTACAGAATATTATATTTCAGGTCTTTTGAAAAAAACAGACTCAAAATTTGGGCCAGAATATTTTCCATCCGTCTTCAGTTTTGTTAAACCAAACCCTCTTGTCAAGGTTTTTTTTTTCCCCTACGTTTTGTTCTAGAAGTTTGGTCTTGGCAATGATTTTTTTTTTTGGATATACCAAAAGCACAAGCAACAAAATAAAAAAAAAAATAAGTGAGATTACATTAAACTAAGAAGCTTCTGTGCAACAAAGGAAGCAATCAAAATGAAAAGGTGACCTATATAATGGGAGGAAATATTGGCAAATCATATAGCTGGTAATGGTTAATACCTAAAATATATCAGAAATTCTTCCAATTCAATAACAAACAACAAAATAAAAAAAGACTATTAATCTAGTACAAAAAAATGGGCAAATGTCCTGAAAAGACATTTATCCAAAGAAGACACACAAATGACCAAAAGTATATGGAAAAGTGATCAACATCAATAACCATCAGAGAAATGCAATCCAAACCCACAATGAGATATCACCTCACACATGTTAAAATAACTATTATTAAAAGATTGAAGGATAAATGTTGGTGAGGTTGTGACAAACCTGGTACACTGTTGACGGCAATGCAAATTAGTGTAGTTTTTGCGGAAAACAGTATGAAGAGTCCTCAGCAAATTAAAAATAGAATTACTCTATGACCTAGCAATCCCATTTCTAAATATACATTCAAAGGAATTGAAATCAATATGTCAAAGAGGTATCTGTACTTTCATAGTCACTGCAGCATTATTCCCAATAGCCAAGATATGGAAACAACTTAAATATCCATCGCAGATGAAGGGATAAAGAAAACACCATATATACATATATTGCAATATTATTGAGCCATACAAAAAATAAATACTGCTATTTGCAAGAACATGGATGGACCTGGTGGACATTATGATAAATGAAATAAGCCAGACACAAAAAGATAAGTACTAGATGATCTCACTTACATGTATAATCTAAAATAGTCAGACACATAGAAGTAGAGAGTAGAATGGTTGTTGTCAGGGGCTGAGGGAAGGAGAAAACGGGGAGGTGATGATCAAAGGTCAAAGGGAGTTCAAAGGGAGATGACAGTCAAAACGCTTTTTCAGTTAATGCCAGATAAATATGTTCTGAGTGTAATTATAGCATAATACCTATAGCTAACAATACTGTATTGTATACTTAAAATTTGCTAAGAAGGTATATCTTTTATTAACTGCTCTTACCATACACACACAAATAACAACAAAATGGGTGAAAGGAAACTTTGGAGGGTGTATACTTACCAGAAAAACTCTTTTTGCTATATATCATTCCCCCTCCAACCAGGAACATGTCTGAGATGTTCAATCTTACCATTTCTATTCAACATTGAAATAGAAGTTCTAGCCACAGAGAAAAGGAAAAAAAAAAAAAAAAGAAAGAAAGAAAATTAACTTAAATGAAATTAAATTAAATACATGAAAATTGAAAATACATTGTCAAACTGTGATTTTACCATTTTAAATTTCCATCAACTGTAAATGATAGTTCCAGTTCTTCCATAAGCTTTAACAAGATTTTTCCATTCTAACAGATGTGTTGTAGTATCTCCTTGTCATCTTATCTTGTGTTTCACTAATGACTTGTCATGGTGAACATCTATTCAAGTTCTATTACCTAATTGTATTAATATATTTTCATTGGGGAAGTGTCTTTTCAAAAATTTTTGTACATTTTTTAAAGCTGAGTTGTTTCTTTTTTATTTTCAAATTTTGTGTATTCTTTTATATGTTTTTGTTACAAGAGCTTAATTATATAAATATTTTGTGAAGATTTTTTTCTCACTAGCTATTGTTTGTCTTTTCATTTTCTTAAGAGTGTTTTTCAAAGAGCAGACATTATTAATTTCATGAAGTCTAAATTATCAATTATTTCTCTAATGAATCTTGATTTTGATAATATATCTGAGAATTGCTTAAGCTAAGGTCACATAGGTTTTCTCCTATATTTACTCGTAAAATTTTTGGTTTTATGTCTATAATCTATTTTTAAGTTAGTTTTTCATATAGTGTGAGGTATATGGATCAAAGTTTCTTCATGTGTTTTGTTTGTTTTTTTGCATATGGATATCCATTTTTTCCAGAAACATTTGTTAAAATGTTTATCCATCTACACTGCATTGCACTTTCATCTTAGTGAAAAATCAGTTGTCTGTTAAAATCTATTTCTGGACTATCTATTGTGTTCCATTGATCTATTTTATCTATGAACACACATGTCATTCTTTCTTGATTGCTATGGTGTTATAATAAAACATGAACTGCATAGTGTTTGCACTTCAATTTCATTCTGACTTTTCGATGTTGATTTAGCTATTTTCATTCTTACGAATTTCTACATTAATTTTAGACATTAAAAAATTCTGAAAATATCTGATAATATTTTGGTTGAAATCACATTGCATCCATAGCTTGATTTAGAGATAACAGATATTAAAAATGAATTTTCCGACCTCTGATCATAGTATATGTCACCATTAATTTAGGTCTTCTTTAGTTTCTCTCAATAATATTTTATAGTTTTCGTTGTACAGGTTTTTATATACGTTGCATATTTACCCCTGGGATTTTCAGATTTTCATATGTTTGATACTAATAAATGCTAACTTTAGCTGTCATTACACTGAATCTTTATCAACAAATTAATTTACTTATTAAAATTATATAATTATATGTTCAGGTTTATATTTCTTCTTGTGTGTGCTTTGGTATTTTGTGTTTTTGAGAAATTTTTCTATTTCTTTGAGTTATTGAACCTATGAAACAAAGTTTTTCATATCATTCCCTTATTGTTCTTTTAATATTAATAAGATTTGTTGTGATATTACTCTCTCATTCTTGATATTAATAATAAATGTACTCTCTATTTCTCCTATATTATTTTGGCTCAATATTTACCCATTTTATTTATCTTCTCAAAGTACTAGCTGTTTAAATATTGATTTGCTGTATTGTTTTATGTTTCTGTATTTTCCATTTTCATTAAGTTGCTATCTAACCTTTATTGTTTCCTCTCTTCTACTTACTTTGAAATTTATCTGGTCTATGTTTTCTAGTTTCTCAGGTGGTGAGTTTAAGCTATTGACTTAAGACGTCTCTTTGATAGAGTATTTTAGTGTTATAAATTTCCTTCTACGTAATGTATATTATATTTATTATATATTATCATATTCTGCATTTTGTTATTTTATTGGTTGATAGGGTTTATAGTAAATGTCTGGAACTTATCACAGACCTATCTTCAAGTGATATTTTAAAAACTCACACATAGTATAAGAAGCTGAAAGTATTATACTTCCATTTGTTCCCTCCTAAACTCTGTGCTATTGTTGTTATTCATTTTAGGTTATATGTTATAAATTCCACATTACATCTTTATTATTTTTACTTCAAGAGTAAATTATTTCTTAAAGAAATTTTTAAAATAACATGGAAACATTATATATTTACTCATATAATTATTTTTACCAGTACTCTTTTTACCTTTTTATAGGTTAATATTTCCTCTGATATCATTTCCCTTCTCCCTGAAGTACTTCAACATCTTCTGTAGTGTAGATCTGTTGATTAGGAATTCTCTTAGCTTATGTATGTCAGAGGAGTCTTTATTTTGACTTCTTTGAGAATGACATATTCACTGAACATAAAACTCTAGATTGATATTATTTTTTCTTTCAATACTTTGAAGATGTTGCTTTAAAATCTTCTCACATGCATTGTTTCATATGAGAAACCAGCTGTTATCCTTATCTTTGATCCTCTATACATATAATATCTTTTATCATTACTTTTAAACATTTTCTTTATCACTATTTTGAAAACTTTATGATGTGCCTTTGTGTGATTTTACTTATGTTTATAACATTTGATGTTTTATGAGTACCATGGACCATGTGGCCTTCCAATCTGACTAGTGCAAAGAGACATTTTTCTTAGATCTGTATGAGAGTTGAACACTGTTGTTTCTTTTCAGATAGTTCTTAAGCCCACTGTGCTTGCTTGTATTGATCAGTAATTATCTGAATATTTGAGGATACTCTCTTGCAGATCTCTGGAATTCTTTCTCTCCTGTCCAATACTATGAACTACAAACTGTAGACAACTTAATTTCCTCAAACTCTCAGTTCTGACTCCTCAGTGAGGGAATTTGCAGGGCTTTGCCTCTGTTGCCATCCCCACGCTACCACCTGAAATCTCCCTGAAGGTAGTAAGCTATCAATAGTACCTCTCAGAAGATAGTAAAGTAGTAAGCTGAGTATTCATGTTCTGGACTTCATTGGCTAATATCGAGTTTCTTGAAAACCATTGTTTGAAATACATTGTTCATTTTGATTAGTTCAGTTTTAATAAATTGTAAATCAAAATATGTCCTCCTTTTCTACAAATTTCTTTCATATTTTGGACAAATATATTCTAGCTAACTATAATATTGAGGAGAAAATGAAAGAGGAGACACTGCATACTCTGTTTTACAAATAATAAGAATCATAGGTTGAAATTGATGGTCAAATGCATTAGAAATGATGGGTTTTATCGTAGTTTATCTAACTTTAAAAAGAATTTACAAGAGGTGACAATAGCAACAGCATTTATGTAGAAAAATTCTGCTGACTCTGAGGCATGACTTCCAATGTCCCCCACTTTAGACACTGAGTAGGCAAAGTCAAAAGACACAAAGTTTGTCGGGTGCAGACTACCTCCAGCTCACTCAGAGAAATGATAAATTCCAGCTCTGGGGTTCCTTGAGGTTTTAATATTTCCTCAAAGGTATGTGAATAATACCCAATTTCTGATGTAGCTTAATATCAGTAATTAGCAACTACTCTACTTTCTTCAAAAAGCAATCAGTAATGAACTACCTATCCATTTTTGGTAAAGAGTATTTGTCTTAGACCTGGTATCTTCTTCTAAACCCATTGAGTTAGTGTTGCAAGGATGATTCAGTGACTTTCCTGAGGCTAAAGGTAGGGTCATAGACAACCTGTTACCACTTTCCTTCAGATAGCTTACTCAATATTTGCCTACTATACTATTTCTTCCACATAGACTCGTGAGCATGTCAGTATGCCAATCTGAACAGTCTGTATTAAGTCCTGTACATAAAATAAAAGGATTATCTAAAAGGCTAAATGGTGATTATTAAGGTTAGAATGGAAGGCGGTTAAATATTTTCTCTTTTCTTCCATGTTCTTACGACTTTATGGATTTATACATCAGTATCATTAAAGTAATTTCCTAAACACAATGGAATGACAATTTAAGGTATTTTATGACTCTGGAAATTGGTAATTGATCTTCCCCATTGTTTGGAATACACAAATCATTTCAAAATATCGACAATGCAGTTTTCTAACAGTATCACACACTTGTAGATCAACTATTATGCATAAGACACAGTATAGTGCATGTATGTGATTAGGTAAATTAAAATTATTAATAAGGCTAAGGTAATTGCTCCCAGTCTTACATAAGCAGAGTAGTACACTGTCCAATAAAAGTGTATTGGCCCATAACCTGTATCTTAGTCCACTTGTGCTGCTGTAACAAAATATCTGAGATAGGATAGCTAATAAATAATAGAAATTTATTTCTCATAATTTTGAAGGCTGGAAAGTCCAAAACCAAAGCACTAGAAGGTGCAGCATCTGGTGAAAGCCCATTCCTTATAGATTAGGCCATCTAGGTGGTGTCCTCACATGGCAGAAGGTCAAAAGAGAAAAAAAGGACATAAACTAGTTTGCACCAGCTCTTTCACAAGGCATTCATTCATTCATGAAAGCAGAGACCTCACAACATAATCATTTCCCCTCATGACATAATCATTTAATACTACCACGGTGAGGATTAACATGAATTTTGGAGAAGACACACATACCAACCATAGCAATCTGTATTTTTTTTATCATGTAAATGTTATTGATATAATGCTCAATTTTTTTTTCTTTGATGGACTATAAATACATTTGGATATTAAAGTCCTTTGTAATTAATATAAGTCTAACTAAAATTTATTTGCTGCTATGCCAGTTGAGACATTTATGTCAGCTGTGAAATGAACA
Organism: Indri indri; assembly: GCA_004363605.1. Classification (NCBI taxonomy): domain Eukaryota; kingdom Metazoa; phylum Chordata; class Mammalia; order Primates; family Indriidae; genus Indri; species Indri indri. The sequence continues at coordinate 96,587 of RJWJ010001604.1, read as the reverse complement.
GCAGTCACAAAATAATATGACCATCAAATGAAATTTTGTAAGTGAAAAAGCTTATAAACTTTAGTGCCTCCCCTTAAATGAATAGGCAGATAACTAGTAGGTTGTTTCCACATTCAAGACTAAAATGAATAATCTTGGCAATCATCTACATTATCCAAGGATGAAATTCTACTGTTATTACTTAGCTTTGTGAAATTCTTCCATTATATATTAAGTATAAAAAAATCTAATTCCATCTCAATTTTAAATGTTAGTGTATGTATATTTCATATCTAGGTATATGCATGTGTATGTGCAAGCCATTAGCTTTCATGGTATATTGATTCTAGAAGGTTACTAATCAATATTAGTTTATATAATTAAAAACATAAAAATAATCATCATTGTATGTTACTAATATGACATAATTATACAGCCTTCCACATAAATGTATATGATTAGAGTGTGTTAGAAAAGCTAACATAAAAGGGAATAAAGATGCTGCCTTTATATCTTAGAAATCACTTGTTATTCAAAGCATACTATTGCAGAATAGAGTTTTGGAAATATTAAAAATAAAAAATTCATTATTAGATTATATTAAGCAGAGAAATGAACTAGCTTCAAATGATTTTAAAGGTAAAATAATTTTAAATATAAATCAGAAGAAAATGATACTCAATTTCAATTTCCCTAGTATATATTCTAACTTAATTTTTTTCATATTCATTATAAATGACAATCCTTTTGATCTTTTTATCAAATTTATTTTGGAACTTTTATCAAATTCCATTCACTTGTGGTACATTTACCTTATATGAGTTCGCAGATTAAATTTATCCCCCTACTAAAAATGACTCACTTTCAAAATAACCCAACAATTATTTAAGTGTTAATATTCATTGAATAAACATTTATTGAAATCCTGCACTATTTGCCAAACACCATCTGTTTTACTTTGTGCTGCTATAACACAATGCCATAGACTAGATGGCTTACGAGACAAACATTTATTTTTCACTGTTTTGAAGGCTGGGAAGTCCAAGATCAAGGTGCCAGCAGATTCAGCATCTGGTGAGGCCCTCTCTCTAGTTAGCAGACAGCTACCTTGTATATATCTTCACATAGCAGAGAGAGCACTCTGGTCTCTTTCTCTTTTTGTAGGGGCACTAATCTCATTGTGAAGGCTTCATCCTCACGATCTTATCTAAACCCAATTATCTCCCAACAGCCTCACCTCGAATACCATTAATTAGGGATTAGAGTTAGAATATATGAATTTTAGAGGGACACAAACATGCAGTCTGGGGCACTTTACTAAAAAATGAGAAGATAAAGGGAAAAGAGAGTTTTGAGATAAACTAATTCATAGTCTCATTATATTTGCAATGTAGCAATTGGATATTTCTGAAGACATAAAGAGTATTTAAGATACGGTATGTGTCCTCAGAACATATATGACTTGATCTGGAGGGGTTGAGGAGGCATATATGTGAAACACCAAGAGGAAGAGGTAATATGAAAATGTCATAATTAAAATCAAAATTTATTAGTTTATCAAACATATGTCATTATTTGATCTGAGATAATTTTACAACTTGAAATTACTAGTTAAAATACTTCACAAGAATGTAAAATGAAGATCATTGCTCACTCTCTAGTCAATTAATTGTAATTCTGATAGAAGCATCTAGATATTCTAGTATTTTAATTTGTTATTAGATTTGAGAATGAAGCTGGCCTATATAGATTAGAATTTGATGAAATGATTTGACTGTAGGATGGACTCGTGTATAGATAGCTTTCAGAGTCTATCCAGTTCACGGCTACTTAAGAAGCAAATTGTACTGAAGCATGGTTTGAACAGGCTCTTAACACTTAGCTATTGAAAAGATAAAAACTCACTTGTGGATAGCAACAAATGGTTACATCTGTAAACAGTAGGTTTATGACCGTTGTTTAAGTACATGGTGAGGAATTAGCAATCTGGAAACGAGGGATAGTGAAAGTTAGACATTATGTATAGAACACATAGTAAAACAAATAAAAATTGATAATGAAAATATATTTTTCTAGCAACAAATTCCTGTATGAGAGAAAATAAATGCAAAAACCTTGTATAAGGAAATACAATGGGGATCCAAGATCTTACTAATTACCTTGTTTTGTTTAGAGAGTATTCACTAATAGACATACTCAATATCACACTGTGACTAATTCCAGGATAAAGCTGAGCTGGTGGTTTGCTTGGTTCATGTCATGAGCAGAACAGAAAAAGGACTGTGTTTCAATAAACACAGGGTATAAGTTGGCGATTTCTCTACAGAGGTAAATGGTGAAGATATGATTATCATAAAATAATTTTTAAAATATACTTTACCTTAGTGGAGTTTTTCATATCTATCCTAAAATAATATTATCATTACCTAGAACTTTAAAACAAACTTCATGGACATATATAAGTGGTAGAGTTGCTGAAATTAGAAAAGAGTTTTCAAACTCGAGGACAGTGATAGACATTTCGCAGAGTTTTTATTCTCTGTGTGTATCGAAGGTTTGGCATCAGGGAGAACTGGACTTAATAGCCTGTTTTTTTTTTTTTTTTTTTTTTTGTTTTTTGGTTTTTCTTTTTTTTCCCCCAAATGGTGATCTGCAGTAGGTGTCAAACCAGCAACTTATTGAAACTTCTGTAGACAATATCAAGTAAACACAAAAACACATTAAAAGGCCATTCCACAAGACATGGTGATATTGCTGAAAAATTACCGTCTTCCACATCTCTCTCTTGGATGCTTCCCTAAACGACAGGAGGAATCAAAATGACAGTAAGGGTCCAACAGTGTCTGATACACCCTATTAATTTCTACTTTGGCGTTATACAATTAATAAGAATAGTGGGCCAATTTATTTCCTAATTAGGTCTGCAGTAAAACAAAAGTAACGATTATAATTTTTTTAGTATTAAAGTGAAATAGTAGTTCAGTAATTAGAATAAACATTAGAAAACTAAATACTTACACTTGAGGATGGCAATTCAACAGTTTTGGGGTTAAAAAAGAAAAGATGAAGAAGAAGGAGGAGAAGGAAGAGGAGGAGGGAAGGAGGAGAATGGATAATATAGATAAAGTTATGTACAGACTAAGGCTCTTCCTCTTGGGTAAAAAATTAAGATGTCTAGCTCTCAGTTTATTCTTCTGTGAAATGAGAGAGCTGGATCAGACATATAATTTTCCAGTGAAGATGATAAGATTCACTCATTAAACTCAGAACTTATGAAAATAGAGAATTACTAACAACTCAAATAATTGTAATGGAGTTTTCAAAGAAACTACCACTGGGTTGTGAAGAAGAATCTATTGCACCGAAATGTTATTCATATTGACTTTAATAATGAAACCCATGTTACTAATATTAATTTTTATTTTATTTTCTAAAAATCTGAATATATTTGGGAGAAACAGAAACACCTGATCCGAGTCACACATTCAGAAAGCATGAAAGAGAATCTTATCATTAGTTAAAAATCACTTTCTGCCGACAGAACTATAAAAAGTAATTGTTTTAGGGAATGGCACTGAGTTACAATTTCATTGCATTGTGGTTATGATAATAAATAATTATAGTAGCATAAATCTACGATGTATTCATATCCCAGGACACAGATTTAAAGAGAGATTCCAGCATTGCTCATTGTTTGTTTAATTCATACAGAAGTTTTTTCAATGTGCTAGCAAAAACCTAGTGTAAAAATTGGCCCAAAAAATTTTCAGATGTCTAGAGACATGTTTTCCATACATTATTGAAAATATACATGCTATTTCAAATGTATTCTGTCACATTATTTAGTACCGAATATATACGTTGTGCTAAAAAAAATAAAATTTTCAGGTAGTGCAGGGAAACATACCTTTGAAATATATGACCAAACTGACAAATTCATCTTCTCTGAAGAGTGGTAGTTCTAAATAGTGCATCCCCCAGGAGCTGTGAGACTGCCTAGCACTATATCTCTACAATATTAGCTGTAGAGAACAACGTTTTTGGTGGCGGTGCCTCACTCCATCTGTGCATAGCTGCTGCCAGGCAGACCGTCTCAAAGCACAACTTGCAACCTGTGTATCTGGAACTGATACATGGACACAGTAACTGTTGTCATGAGTCTAGTTAGGCAATGGAAGGCTAAGAAAACTATCCAGGACAGAGAGTTGGGGAAGAGGGTGAGGTGGGAATTGATTCATTTTATTTATCATTAGGCAAAAATCTATCAACTCACCCAGAAGAAAACATAGGTGTGTAAAGATTGTGTACATTATTATTATCTCAGTGTTTATTCTTAGTGCTTAAAAGAGTATTTTATGGATAATGTCATGACCTAATATCCAGTCATTTGTATTTATTACTGTTAATTTCCACAACTTTCTTAAGAGACTGGCAAATCTACCATAACTTGAGTGGTTATTAGAGACATTATCTCACTATGATTAGGAAACTTAAAAAGTCTGTGAATGGGAATAGTTTGTATATTTATCAATTTTTAATGGTTACTTTAAATTTAAAAAAAATAGTCATTACTGAATTCAAGAAATCAATGTTATATTATTATAAAAAATTTTAAATATACCAAGCTACTGTTCAGTAAAACGTTCAGTAAAATATGAACTTCGGAGTCAGAAAGAAATGTGTTTGTGTTTGTCTTTGCCAATTGTAGCTGTACCATATTGGGGAGATTCTTAACCTTTAGTCTCTCAACTTTCCCACTGAAAAATGGGAGCAATCATACTTAGACCTTAGATTTTCCGGTATGATAAAATTCATTGCCAAACAAAAATGTTTGAAGTAGTGCCTGGAATACAGTAAGCAATGCCAACTCTTATATATTTAATTATATCCACCATTTCCTTTTTATCTCAGAGAGTTTTTCCCTTAAAGATATTCTAATTTTGCAGGATATGGTGAATTAATTTTTATTATATTAAGAATGCCCAAAATATTTCTAATATGATATTCTTGCTCTTGCATTCAACAATTTTCAGAGATAGATGCTCTCTGACTTAGAATATTACACCAGACTGAAAGTTCAATTTTTTAAAATCAATATTTTTCATGTATTCATATTTTTGATGTTTTAATTTATTTCAGAATAATGAGTGATCTGTATGGAGTCAGTGTTGTCAACAGCAAGAGCAAACATGTTACTTCCTTTTCAAAGTTTCTATTGTTCCCACAACAAGTAGAGCTAAAGACCAGATTGATGTGCAAATCTCTTAGTCTTATTTCCAATTTCTGCAACCTAAACATTTGTACCTCCGTAATATGCGGAAATAAAAAATAAATAAATGTGAAAAAATTTTAAACTAAAAAAAAAAGACTGTGGTTGCCATCACTATGGATACCACAGAACTTGGCTCCATGATCCTCAAAGACAGTGTGCATTCTTCTCTACTTTATTTCAAGCTGATTTTTTTTTTTTCATTTCACGGGACAAAACATGGGTCTCTAGACAATAATGATAATCATTTCAGTCACACTATTTCAATGGAATGAATTCCCTGATACTGAAGATAAGTAGAACTCCCAAAAGAGTTTCTGATATTGCTATGAATATTAGTGATTTCTGAGTTTTATCACTATTTTAGAAAGGATTCAGGAGAATTTTTTTTTTCTTGGATAGCTATATTGAGGCTGTTTGAAACAAGAAACACCTTTTGGCTATCCTTATGGATGTTCATGAGTGAAATTTTTTCATGGGTATGCATTTTAGGTGTAGCTAAAAATCTTGGAAAAACTCTGTGTGGGTGTGTGGCCTAAATACAGTTTATTTTGAATCTTTATGAACATGTAAATGAATTTGTTATGGTATTGTTATGATGCTTTTTTAATTGAAACAAAAATATTGTATAATTGATATTAGATTTGTCTTTAATATATTTGTGTTTATTATAACTTTAAATATTTGAGAACTTGAGAAAAATTCATATAAAATATGTCTTATATGTGCTTGTGTGTACATGAAATTTGTAGTAGTGTAAATAATAGGGAAAAATAAATAATTAAAAATGATTTTTCCTAGGTATGATGGCAAGCACAGATCGTCTGCCCACTCTTACTATCCTAGTAGAACTTTCCTTTTTTCTCTACCTTATCAAGAGCAGAGGGGTTTGTTTTTTTTTAACCTCATTGATTTGAGTGGTTCTATACTCTGAGAAACTAGCTTAAAATGTCCTTGAAATAAAGGTAAATAGAGGGAATGTTTTGTGAAACTTCTGCTTGTCTTGGCTTTCTCAACTTGGTGGGTAATACAGTCTCCTACATTTGCACATTTTCTTCTCCTAGTCTGTAACAGCTATTGATCAGTTGGGACCAGTATTCTTCAGACTTCTTCTGTAAAAAGCTGTTGGTAAATGTAGCATGTTTTATGTATAGAATAACATGTTTAAGAATATGGCTATCAATATCAGGTAGAATGATTTTCATTTTTTGGCTCTGAAATTTACTAAGGGTTTATTTTGACCATATTTTACTCAACAGAGATCAACTTCTGTTATTGCTATTGTTGTTTTTAATTGATTTTTTCCCCTAACTATGGTACTTCCTTAAACAGTAGCCTGCAATATGCAGGTAGTCATCTCCTGTTATCAGCACTTTCACTTTCCATGGTTTCAGCAGTCAACCATGGTCTGAAAAGATTAAAGAGAAAATTCCAGAAATAAGCAATGTATACGATTTAAATTGCACTTCATTCTGAGTAGCAATATGAAACCTCAAGTCATCCCTGCTCCATCCTGCCTGGTACATGAGCCATCCCTTTGTCCAGTGTATCCATGCTTTATATTAATATGATCCATGCCTGTGAGTTAATAGCCATCTTGATTGTTACAGTACCCTGTATCACTGTGCTTCTGTTTGAGTAACCCTTATTTTATTTAATAATGGCCCCAAAGCTCAAGAGTAGCTATGCAGGCATATTATTATAATTGTTCTATTTCATTATTAATTATTATTAATCTCTTATAATACCTAATTTATAATTAAACTTTATCATAAGTATGTATGTATAGGAAAAAAAACATAGTAGGTATAGGGCTCAGTACTACCTGCAGTTTGAGGCATCCACTGGGTGTCTTGAAATGTATCCCCCATGGATAAGGGGAGACTACTGTAATGTAATATATGGATTCTATAATTGCAGATCACAAAGAGACCTTCTTTCAATGGACACTTGAGGAAGTTCAAGAATTTTTAATTCCAGCTTGGGCCTATAGAAGCTTTACTAGGCAGCATCTCCCTTCAGAGTCATTGAATTAAATGTTATCACATGTCAGTTAACTCCCACTTTTGCTTAGCCATTATCCTGGGGAAAAGCAATTGGAATCAAAAAATATCAAGTGATTGAATACTTATCTCCCTCAAAAGAAGGGAGAAACTTCTAAGGCATGTATGATTAGTTACTCACTGGATTGGAACAGAAATCCATTCTCATATTTTCTGTGCATAAATATTAACTTGAAAATGTATTTTCACTATCTTACTTCCCTGTTTTCTGAGGGGAAGATAGCTTGTGTGATTATTAATTATTTCAGAATCTCTGGAATAGTGACAGGAGAGGTTAGCACAGAAACACGTACCTGGATTCAATTGTTTGGCAAAGTTGGGATTGGAAGTTTGAATTTCTTAGAGATTGCACAGTCACAATGATAGAATTTGATATCTCAGCCACTGTAGCTGGTATGCATTTTTGTTTTTAATAAATTCAATTTTAAGAGCAGTTTTAGGTTCATCATACCATTGAGCAGAAGGCACAGAAATTTTCCATATATCCTGTCCCAACACATGCACAGTCTCTCCCATTATCAACATCCCCACCAGAGTGATGTTAATATATATTTGTTACAATTTATGAGCATACATTGACCTATCATAATCACCAAAAGTCTGCAGTATACATTAGGGTGGTTCACTCTCAGTGTAAAATCTATGGATTTGGACAATATATTAATGGCATAGATTCATTTTATATGTTTGTATCTTGCATAGTAGTTTGACTGCCCCCAAAATTCTCTCTACCATGCATATGTATCTTTCCTTGCTCCTTAACTCTTGGCAACCAGTGATTCTTTTACTGTCTTCATAGTTTTGCCTTTTTTCAAAATGTGATATAGGTGGAATTATACCATATGTACTATTTTCAGATTGTCTTCTTCCACTTAGTAATATACATTTAAGTTTCCTCCATGTATTTCCATGGCCCAATAGCTCATTTATTTTTAACACTGAATGATATTTCATTGTCTGGATGTTCCAGTTCCTTTATTCATTCACTTACTAAAGGCTATCATGGTCGCTTTCACATTTCGACAATTATAAATAAAGTTGCTATAAACATACATATGCAAGTTTTTGTGTGGACATAAGTTTTCAACCTCTTTGCATAAATACAAAAGAATATGATTGCTGAAGCATATGCGTATGTATACATTTAGTAGAGACTGCCAAACTGCCTTCTAAAGTGGCTGCACCATTTTGCATCCTCACCAGCAATGAGTGAGAATTCCTGTTGGTCCATATCTTCACCAGCATTTGATGTTGTTAAGGTTTTGGATTTTAATTATTCTACTAGACGTGTAATGGTATTTGATTGTTCTAATTTGCATTTTCCTGATGACATGATAGGGAGCAACTTTTCATATACTTATGTGCCATATACACCTCCTTTGATGACTTATCTGTTAAAGTCTTTGGCCAATTTTTTCAGTGGGTTGTTTGTTTTCTTATTGTTGGATTTTAAGTGTTCTTTGTGTGTTTTGGATAATAATCCTTTATTAGACATGTCTTTTGTATATATTTCCCCCTATTCTGTGGTTTGCTTTTCGTTCTCTTGGCAGTATCTTTTGCAGAGCAGAAGTTTTTAATTTTAATGAAGTCCAACTTATAAATTCTTTCTTTCATTGATTGTGCCTTTAATGTTGCCTAAAAAGTTCACCAAATCCAAGTCATCTAGATTTTCTCCTATGTTATCTTCTAGTAGTTTTATAGTTTTCAATTTTACATTTGTCTGTGATGCATTTTGAATTGTTATGAAAGACATGAGGTGTGTGTCTAAATTCATTTTTTGTATGTGAATGTCCAGTTTTCCAGCAGCATTATTGAAGACTATCTATTCTCCATGGTGTTGCTTTTGCTCCTTTGTCAAAGATCTACATTTAGGTGGCTTTATTTCTGGGCTCTCTATCTGTTCCATTGACCTATTTGTCTATCTTTTTTCACCAATACCACACAGTTTTAATTACTGTAGCTTTATAATAAATCTTGAAGTTGGGAGGTGTTAGTCTTCCAACTTTGCCCTTCTCCTTCAGTATCTTGTTATTCAGTATTCTGGGTTATATATAAACTTTAAAATCACTTTGTTGATATCCACAAAATAACTAACTGGAATTCTGATTGGGATTACTTTGAATCTATAAATCAATTTGGGAAGAACTGACATCTTAACAATATTAAGTCTTCCAATCCATAATAAACAAAGAACATTTTTTTTTCATTTATTTAGTTCTTCGTTGATGACTTTCATCATTGTTTTGTAGTTTTCATCATACAGATCTTTCCTAGCATAAAGCTTTTTGCTATCAGATAGCAGTTCTAATAGACAAGTTTAGCTCTCCCTGATAAGGGCTCTTGGTTATTTTTATGTGTTTCTTATTTTAGAGTCTTTTCTATCTTAGTTATGAAGCATATAAGAAATTACCAGCACATGCATTGAAGAAAATCAATAAGAATCACAGTTATTTCTCAGCTTGGCCATTGTAATGAAAATAGAGATGGATTAAACGCTATATCCACTGTCTGTAATGCATTTTAGAATCATAAAGTTTAGATCAGTAGAGTGAAATTCTTACAATAGCTTTATGAAATAACTAATAACATGGCATACATCTATTCCACAGTAGACAGGGCCTTCTGGCACATCTGAATGTCATTCTAAAAGAGTTTCAAAGTCATGAAAGTTGAAAAGAGAATAAAATGCTACTTTTATTTCTATTGTCATATATTTTCATTAGATACAAAATTCTAAAATTATTGGTAGGATAGAAATTATGTTTCCATATAATTCAATTTCTAAAGAGGCTGTATGTAAGAAAACATATGAGTATTTAGTCCATCAATTATGTTGTTAAATTCCAGGAACTCTTTTTTTTTTTTTTTTTGAAAGAGAAAAATGGTAAGGTTTCTAAGTTTTATAAACTTCTATAAATTTTTTAAGCTTTTATGTTAATATGACATTTGTTTTTTCTCTCAGACATTAGGAGGGTCAAGAGAACAGGACAAACTGATGAATTTACAAAAACATAATAACTGAAGAGCTAATGATAGAATTAAAGATATCTAAAAGCCGGCGTGTCACTGCAAGGGAAAAGAAAGTATTGTACTCACAGTAATTAATGAGAATGAAATGTGATTCTGAGTTCTGTGTAATCATGATTAATTAGATAGCTAAAATGTGTGATATATCTTTGTAGTTTAATCATAAATAGTTTATAGTTAGGAACTCTGTCATATAGTTCCCTTAAAAAACTAAATATTAGTAGCTCTTAGTGACAACCATGCCTTCATTTTAAAATTTTTGTTCAAGACACACTTTAATGATCACAAATTTTCTTCTTGTAGTAAAAATACTATTTATTCCAGGAACACTAGAAAATAATGAATCATTGAGTCATGCTTTCCAAACAGAAATAAACAAGAGTGTGTTTTGAATTTCATGAAGACATACAAACCCAGGAATTAGAAACGAACCTGGGTTGTAATTTCCTGATGTTCTTGGTTTCAATAAAACTATACATTTTTGTGGTCATCCGAGTCTCAGTAATCCATGTTATTATTTTTTTTTTCCTGTATTTTTTTTTTTATTCCGGGGTATTGTGAGGGTACAAACATTATGGTTACACTTTATGTCTTCGCCTCACCCAAGTGCGGGTTAAAGACATGCCCTTCCCCCCCCCCTACAGTGCTCTCTGTGTCCTTTGGTTGCGGATTTACCCCCCCATCCCTCTAATCCCTAGAGAGTATTTCTGCCATGTGATTGCCCCAGTGTTGATCAGTTAGTACCAATTTGATGGCGAGTACAAGTGGAGCCCGTTCTTCTGCTCTTGTGGTGCCTCACTTTGGATAATGGGCTTAAGTTTAATCCAGGAAAGTATAAGAGGTGCTAGATCACTGTCATTTCTTACGATTGAGTAATATTCCATTGTAAACATATAACAAATTTTATTAATCCACTCATGGATTGACGGGCACTTGGGTTGTTTCCAAATCTTTGCAATAGTGAATTGTTCTGCCATAAACATTCGGGTGCAGATGTCTTTATCGTAGAATGTTTTGTGCTCTTTTGGGTAGATGCCTAATAGTGCTATTGCTGGATCAAATGGTATTTCTATTTTTAGCTCTCTGAGGTATCTCCAAATTCTTTTCCACAGAGGTTGCACTGATTTGCAGTCCCACCAGCAGTGTAAGAGTGTTCCTGGGTCTCCACAACCTCACCAGCATTTGTTGTTTTGGGATCTCTTGATAGAGGCCAGTCTCACTGGGGTTAGGTGATATCTCATTGTGGTTTTGATTTGCATTTCTCTAATGATTAGAGATGTTGAGCATTTTTTTATATGTTTGCTGGCCATTATGCTGTCTTCTGTTGAAAAGTTTCTGTTCATTTCCTTTGCCCATTTGTTGATGGGGTTGTTTGATTTTTCCTTGTTGATTTTTTTGAGTTCTAGGTAGATTCTGGTTATCAGCCCTTTGTCAGACGTGTAGAGTGCAAATATTTTTTCCCATTCTGTGGGCTGTCTATTCACTCTAGTGATAGTTTCCTTGGCAGTGCAGAAGCTTTTTAATTTGATTAGATCCCACTTATTTATTTTTGTTGCTGCAGCGATTGCTTTGGGGTTCTTCTTCAAGAATTCCTTGCCTAGGCCAATGTCTGAAAGGGTCTTCCCAACATCTTCATTTAGAATTCTTAAGGTTTCATGCCTTAGGTTTAAGTCTGTTATCCATTTTGAATTGATTTTTGTGAGAGGTGAGAGGTGGGGGTACAGTTTCAATCTTTTGCATGTGGCTATCCCGTTTTCCCAGCATCATTTATTGAAAAGAGATTCTTTTCCCCAGTGTATGTTTTTGTCAGCTTTGTCAAAGATTAGATTACCATATGCAGATGGTTTCATCTCTGGATTCTCAGTCCTGATCCAGAGGTCAATGTCTCTGTTCTTTTGCCAGTACCAACCTGTTTTAGTTGGAAATTTTTTCATTCATTTCCTGGATTGTTCTTGTGGTTTCTTTATGTTGGGATTCTATTTTCTCTTCAATTCCATTCAGTTTCCTTACAATCTATAATCAGAATTCTTCCTCTGTCAGTTTAATAGTATCATGTATGTTGTCATCAGTTGATGGAAATCTTATATTTTCTTTTGGAGGTGACTTTTCTCTTTGATCTTTCATGTTTCCTGTGCTCTTTTGCTGATCCTTTCTCATCAGGCTATTTTGTCAAGGACTGGAGGTGCTATGACTGGTTTATGAACTTAATTTTGGGACTCCAAAGGGATGTTCCTTGGGAGAGCTGAAGAGATGTGCCCTGTTTGTGTGCTGTCTTGGTGGGGTTTCAGTCTGTTGGGTTATCTCTGGCCTGTTGTCTGCTCCTTCTGCTTATGGAGATTAGTAAGTTTCTTTCCCTTGCTTAGATTTCCAGGAGTTAGGTCGCTTTTGTGTGTGTGACTCCGCTATCGACTACTTGGTTGAGGTGGAAGGCGGTGGGTTTAGCTATGAGGTTGCTCTCTCTTTTGTTGCTTGAATTTTGCATGGAGGAATCAGTTATCAAGGTATTCCAGAACCTTTGTATTGAGCTCTAAGACGCCAAATGGGACATACAAGAGCCTGAGTCTCTGGGGAATGTTTTGCCACTCCCAAGAGCTACTTGAGCCTTGTTACCACTTTAGATGTGGTGAGAAGAGCAGCAGGAATTGACGTGCCTGAGACAGTATACTTCAGAAATTGCTTGATCTGTAGCTAGGAGAGAGTTGCTGATATGTTATTCAAGGCTCCTTAGGCACTCTTGCGGAGGAATTCCTAATGGATGTGTCAATTGGTGCCATTGCTAAGGACTCTGATTGAGATTTTCCTTCCCAGACCACTAGCCTCTAAGATGACAACAGCCTGGGCACCAAGGGCAAGCTTTTGTGTTTTGGTCTTATCAGATGATCAAAACTGAACAGTTGTATCACATAAACAAACTGTCCCCTTTTGCTTAGATCCAAGGTCATACAGATTCAGGCTAGTCCTATGGGGAAAGTATTTTTTCTCCTTTCTCTTTACCTTCATGGGTGGGCTCTGTCCTGGAGGGCTGTGGGAGGGGCGTTGGCTGACTGTCGCAAGACCCGGCCTGGAACACGTCTTCTCTTGTTTCTTTCCTCCTCCGAGGGTGGGTTTTCACCTGCCAGAGGGGGAGATAACCCCCCACACTGGGGGAATGGCACTTCCCGGGGCTACCTGTCATCTCAACTCAGAAAGTGGAGACCCTTATTATTCCACCCCTTTAAGGGCAGGGTTGTCTAGTTGGTAAGAAGCACACACTTCAGGGTTGCTAGAGAAGCCCTGCCTACGGCCCCTGAGGGACCCAGACCAGAAAGCAGCCTGTCCCGCTATTCCTCCCCAGCAGATGTGGGGTCAGTCCCTTTGGTACACAGCATCAGTGGTCTGATCACAGTCAAGGGTCATCCACCACCCCTACAGGGTCACAGTCCAGAGAACACCTTCCCTTGTTCTTCCACACTACCAAGGGTGGGGAACTAATTCTTTGGGAGGAGGAGCCAATTACCAAGTCACAGCGAAAAGGAGGCTGGAGGACCCTGCTGGGAAAACAGCCTCCTTCACTCCTCTACTTGGCCCTTCCCATTGTGGAGTCTGTCCGTTTGGCTGGCAGCTCTGGCTACCAAGTCACAGCAAAGAGGTGACCATGTTTCTCAGCTTGAAGAGCGGCTTCCTTGGTCACTAGACACTCTTAGGGGAGGGTGCTGTCTCTTTGGTGCAAAATAGTCCCACTGTGGAGATTCAACAATCGGGCTGCTGCGGTCGTGGGTTTCAGATATACACCCATACACATACACACTCACAGAAAGAGAGTAAAAAGGAAGAAGAAAAGAAAGAGAAGGAAAGAAAAAAATGTGTGTGTGTGTATATATATATATATATATACACAAAAAATAAAAATTAAGAGAAATATGTATATAGAAAAAAAGGAAATACAAAAAAAAAGCGACCCCTTCACTCCACCTAGAGGTGGAGGCAGGCCCTTTGGCGCGATGCTTGGCGGGGGGAGGGGGGGCGAGTCTCCTGGGAGAGGGGGTGGTTATGTCATCTGGGATCACAGCTCTACAAGTGGTCTCCTTCAGTTCACCGTCTCCTTGGCGCACAGCGCGGATGACTGAATGGAACAGGGCCGCCGGAGGCCACCTGGAAACTCGGCAGAAATATCAATCTTTCTGCCTTTTCTGCCCTTTCGAAGGCAGGGCTTGAGTCACCGTTTGGGACAGACGGTCCCCCGATTCTGGAGAAAAAGTGGCTTCTCGTGTTACTCTCCTCCTTGTAGGGCGTGACCAGCTCTGCCGCGGAGGCAGTGGCAATGACTCAGGCTGTTGCTTGGCAACAAGCCCTGGCGGCTCCAGGCTTTGGGCTCCCCAAATGGCAGCTGCCCACCCACTGTGAGTCAGCACTGGAGCCAACTGCATCGGGCGGGCATCAGGAGCCGGGGTCTGCCATTGCCGTCTCCCAGAGCTGCCTCCCAGAGCCGCCCGCTGAGCCCACCGCCCCCCCAACACAGGGCAACTCTGGATAGATCTGCGGGAGGACTCTGTGCTGTGTCCTTCCTAGCACCCGCCGAACTTTCAGCGATTCCCATGGGCAGAGCCTCTTTTATAGTGTTCCCCTCCCCGCCTCCGCCGCCCACCGGTGAATTCAAAATGTTCCCCTCTCCTGTCTCCACTCCCCACCACTTGTCGGTCAGTGCTACCACTTCATACTGACTTCTGGCACTTCCCTGCCTGTGTGGGAGTGGGGTTTGGTAAAGGAAGAGTCGCCTTCCTGTGAGTCAGATCTCACTGCCCGGGCCAGCCCGCCAACAGGCATGGCTGTCCCACACTGCACTCCCCACTGTTTGTCCCACACTCTCCGGTATTTGCGGCCGCTTTTCCAGTTCACCTTTTTTTTTCCTGCAGCATTGCTTGTCCCTCGCTGCTTCTCTGTAGATTCACGAAGGTGATCCTGTGGGAGAGCGCCTCACTCGCGTGTGGGTGTCCGTGTTCTTCACCTCCCACTCTGGGAGCAGAGAGCCAGGAGGTCACCCGTAATCCGTCATTTTCCCAGACCCCCCATGTTATTTTTTATATCTTGTTTCTGTTTTCCCATAATCGATGTGGACATATGCAAAAATATAGGAAAGGAGATAGAATTTTTTTTTTTTTTCAGTAGTAAGAACATACCAAGTGTTTCAGCCCTTCTGGTCTTGATAAAATATTAATAGCTTAGACTCATCTTCCCACTTCTCCAAGCTAAATATTAACACAATTATAGTTTCTCTAATGTTCTGAAAAGAACACGATAGAAAATTGAAAGAGAATACTGAAAGGCAGTGAGAAGGTGAACTAATTAGAGAGATACCTGAAGACTGAAGGAACAGCATGATAGAAGAGCATCTCATCATCTCCCATCCAATAGAAGACAGCCCAGCTCAGGGAGGCTCATTTCTCCACTGGATCAAATCCATCACAATCATTGTTTATCATAAGTAAACACAGTAAGTGAAGGGGAAGAGCTCTGATTCTCCACCCACTCTGAGGCTGCCTCCTCCACTCAGAGACATGACATAGCAAGGAACACTAGCTATAGGGATCCATTACAAGCACCCAGCTAGGAAACCCTCTTTGTCTAATGAAGCCTGAGACACCTCTCCCCAACTGGGAAACATTTTGTGGACATGGGAACATCATTAAAGGGGTTATGATCTAAGGGAGCACTCCTTCTTTTGGAGCCTGAGGCTTTCCTACCCAACTGAGCCAGACACCATGAGGCTGGGGTAGGGGGAATTAAAGCCACAGCAAGTACTTATCAGACCTGACTAGCAGTAGTAAGTCTAAAACTTAAACTATCATTGGAAGCACGGTACCCAAAAGTAATAGCACAGGAATTGTATGCTCAACTTAAAGAGTGTCACTTTCTATTAAAATATTGCAGTAAAGTAGGACTCAGTCTCAAAGCATATTTACTAAAAGTATATCTGATAATAACTGGTGTCCAAAATAGAAAAGTAAATCTTAAAACACTACAAGGGAAAGATTCTTAAAAATGGACAAAAGATCTGAACTGACATCTCAACAAAAGAAAACAAATATATAGAATAGCATATAAGCATATGAAAAGGAGATCAATATTACATTGTTAGGAAATTAGAAATTTAAAAAAAAAATCAATGAGATGCCACTACACATTTACTAGATTGATTAAAATCCAAAACACTAAAAACACCAGATGCTGGTGAAGATGTAGAGCAAGAGGAATGTAAATTCATTGCTGGTTGGGATGAAAAATGGTACAGCCACTTTGGAAGACAATTCATCAGTTTGTACAAAACTAAACGTGCTATTACCATATGATCCGGCAATCAAACTTCTTTGTATTCATCCAAAGGAGTTAAAAACATGTCCATAAAAAAACGTGAATGCTCATCAGAGTTTTATTTATAAATGCCAAAACTTGGAAGCCACAAAGATGTCCTTTAATACGTGAATGGATAAACGAACTGTGGTATCTAGTATAAATGACATACAATGAACAATATTTATACAATTTAATGAAGACATGGAGGAAACTTAAATACATATTGTGAAGTGAAAGAAGCCAGTATGAGAGGAGTACAAATTATGTGATTCCAGCTATATGATATTCTGGAAAAGGCAAAATTGTGGAGAAAATAAAAGATCAATTGTCACCAGGGGTTGGAGGGGCAGGAAAAGTAGGAAGAATAGGTGGAACATGGAAAATTTTTAGGGCAGTAAAACTACTCTATTTTATTATACATTTGTCAAAACCTATAGAATACGCTACACAAATAATGAACCCCAAAATAATCTATGTGCTTTAATTAGTAACAACATATCAATATTGGCACAATAATTGTAGCGAATGTACCACACTGATGGAAGATCTTGATAATGGGGAAATTATGGAAGAGGGAAGTTGAGGGGTACTTGAGAATTCTTTGTATTTTCTGCTCATCTTTCTGTAAACTGAAAACCGCTTAACAAGTCTATTAATTAAAAAAAAACTATTTATGTTTTTTTATTTACAGATTAATTTGGAGAAAATTGACACCTTGAAATACAGATTATTCTTTCCATGAACATAGGACATACTGGATATTTTTTTGCTTTTGTATTTTGGCCTTTAAGCAGTCTGTACAAGGTTGAGTTTTCTTTCTGTTCCCAGCTTCTATCTTCTTTAAAATCATGATTTTTTTTTAATCAAATGCTACTTCTTCACTTGTATATATTTTGTTGCTATTGATCCATATCTCATAATAAACCATCTTTTTGATCTTGGTGATAGATCCAACATGGTGTGCTGTTTAAATCCATGGTTCAAGATAATATACTAACATTTTATTTATATTATATGTGTCTATATTCTTAAGTCAAATTGGTCTTTTTTGAGAAAGAAATTATTTACTCATATAAATAAAATACCCCGTCATTCTCTTACTAAGCCACTTTCCTCCAGTTACACTGTGTGCTTCTCTTCTTAACGCCGTTTCTTCCCCTTGAAACTCTCTTCCCTTAAATACTTATAAAATTTATTCCATCTTAGTTTATGACTCTGCTAAAATGCCATCTTATCAAAAGAGCCCTCCCCATTCCCCTCCATCCTTCTCTTTCTCCTGCCTGCTTTCCTATGATCTTTCAGCCTCTGGCAGCCCTGGTTGTGGTGAAAGGCCTGGAAAAGGGGAAAAGCATTGGAGGCGATGGCAGGCAATAGCCCTGATCCCCTCACCTTGAGGAGCTGAGTCTGATTCCTCCTCATACTTCCATCCTGGCGGTGAAGGAAAGATCTCCCTGACTCCCAGCTTTGGCTGAGGACTGTGAGACCCCAAATACCATAGAGAGATCAGATTTTGCTGCCTTTCAAAGACAGCCAGAATCACAGCAAGCTCTTGCTCTGGCCAAGAAAATCTCCCTGCCTGGCGCTCCTCCCACTGCCTGCCCCCATCTGCAATTCCTCCCTCCTTCCAAGCAGCAGCAGAATATGGCAACATGAGAGTCTGGTGTCCTTGCCTAAAGCAGAGGGGGCCAGAGGGCAGCAGCTGCAGGGGAGGAGCATGGGTAAAAGGAAACTAATTCGTGCCAACTCCCAACATTTTTACCTCTTGCTCTAATGTATTTATATCCATAATACTTATTATAATTTGCCATATTACTTACTCATTTGTTTATCGTCATCTGTCTCCCAAGACTAGAATGTAAGCTGTATTAGACAAGAAATTTTCTTCTTTATTCCTTAATTTATTCTGAGCACCTGAAACAATGCTTGTCATGTGACTGACGTTCAAATATTACTTGAATAATATAGGGATAAAAACATACACATTTTATTAGGTCTCATGGGTTACTGTAATTTTAAATTGCTGTCTGTCTCTCTTTCCCTTTCACTCAGTCTTAACAGCTTGTCAATGTCTGATATCTGCTTCTCTCTGCATGTTGGGTTCATTTTCTCATATTGACTCTATCCGCATAGTGAAGATCATGGCCTCCATTAACTTTATGCTTAAATCTCAATCACTGTCTCTGCCTCTAAAATCAAAACTCTAAAGCCAGAATCCTGTTGGCCTGACTTTAGTCAAGTTCCCTCACGGAATTAATCAATTGCAGCCAGAAAGCAAGAGTGCTTGGGAAAATCGTGTGGGCCTAACGATTGAGAGGAGGGAAGTACAGCCTGCACTTTGCTTGCCATGCTGTGCACCATAGTACTGCCTGTGTTTGTGCAAAGGATAGTTATTACTATTGTAATTCACATAATAGCACTATATTCTTGCTAATTTTTACACCTACAGGCTGGGTTCTCCAGAGTGACATCTTTATCCTATTTGAATAAACTATCTGTAAGCACTAGCAGCAGCCATCAGTGAGGCAAGGATGGAGCAGTAGGAGTGTGGGTGAGGTGCATCAGGATCTACAGGATGATGAAGGCTTTCTCTTCCTTCTCATAGTTGAATGCAAATCAAAACCACAATGAGATATCACTTAACTCCAGTGACAATGGCTTTCATCAAAAAGTCCCCAAACAACAAATATTGGCTTGGATGCAGAGACATAGGAACACTCATGCACTGCTGGTGGGACTGCAAATTAGTACAAACTTTATGGAAATTAATGTGAAGATACTGCAAAGAACTAAAAGTAGAACTACCATTTGATCCAGCAATCCCATTGCTGGGCATCTACCCAAAGGTAAAAAAACATTCTATGCAAAAGATACCTGCACTCGAATGTTTATAGCAGCACAATTCACAATTGCAAAGATATGGAAACAACCCAAGTGTTCATCAATACATGAGTGGATTAATAAAATGTGGTATACAGCCACAAAAAACAACGGTGATCTAGCATCTCTTGTATTATCCTGGATAGAGCTGGAGCCCATTCTTTGAAGTGCAGTATCACAAGAATGGAAAAACAAGCACCACATGTACTTCTCATCAAATTGGTATTAACTGATCAACACCTATGTGCACATATAGTAGTAACATTCACAGGGTGTCGGGCAGGTGGGAGGGGAGGGGGGAATGGGTATATTCACACCTAATGGGTGCAGTAGGCTTTGTCTTGAGGATGGACACACTTGTAGCTCTGGCTTGGGCAGTGCAAAGGCAATATATGTATCTCAAATGTTTGTACTCCTGTAATATTCTGAAATTAAAAAAAAAAAAAAAAAGCATTTCCCAGAAAATTAAGAGAGAGGAACTTTTCTAGACAAATGCATATATAGGCATTCACTATACTCCATATTCTAGAGTGTACTTGCATTTTCTTTGAAAATTTTATTCAAATACATTTTATGTTTATTTCATACCATGTTTAATCCATATATGAATATCTTCTTAGTATGTCAGAGTAATCACTTTATTTAAAGCTTCTACAGCTTTTACTTTTCTAGTGTTCATTCTGTTTGCTTATACTTAACTAAGAGAGGTCTGCTTTTATTCAATAGTGATTGCTGACATGGATGCTTTCCACAGAACAAATTATTTCTATTAAATATTTTCTGGCCTAGAAAAAAAATAGAGAAGAAAAGTTTGCATATTGTCATTGGTATAAGTTTTCCGTGGGTTGGAGGTAAAGCTAGAGGCAGCCTGAACCAAAAAATAACCTTAGATATTGTACCTATAATTGTCTTTTTCATAAATGTTGTGGCAACACATTGGTTTGGGCAGTGCTCTGCATATTAACAGGAATGAATACTATCATTAAAAGTGACAGCAGTCTCACTTTTCATAGCTGGGAATGAACATCATAATAGCTTTTTTTTTTTTTTACTTTATATGATCTATTATCAAGTGTATAACTTAGAAGACCCAATAAAATTGAGATTTGATCTTATTTACTGAAATAATAGCCAGGCTTTGCCCCATTCTTTGTGCCTCTGAGTCATAAATCATCAGTATATGCATCTAGCATCTTCAATTATTCCTTCATTCATTTATTTCATACACATTTATTTATCTCCTTCTCTATTCTAGGCACTATTTCAGGAAATGAATATACAGTAGAGAACAAAAGAGTGATTATATATAGAGAGAACAAATGGTGATTATATAATTCACCATCTGATAATAGAAACTAGAATTAAACATGTACAATAAAACACAGTTTATAATGAAATTATAAAAAGGTATAAGAATAGAGTGTCAAAGAGTAGACAATTGGGAATCATAAAGACAGCTTCTCTGATTGAAGTAAATTCTACATCCAGAAATAAGGTTAATTAGAGTTTTCCCCCTATTTCTCTTCAAATGAATTTTTGTAAAGAAACTTCATGCAAAAGAGTATAGATAAAACATAAGTTAACTTTAATGCTGTCTCAACTATTCTCAAGATAATATAGTGAAGAAATAGTAGAATACTTAGCAAAAACGGAGGTTATATTGTTATTGTCTTTAATCACTCCAGTCAAGATGTGGTGGAGAAGGGAGTTGACATTGTTTTGATAGCCTCTGCATCCGCGAGAAAACTGGGTTGTTATTTGTTCATTCAGGAAGAACATTTACTCCCCTGAGTGTCTTGAGGTTACAACAGTTTGAGCACTACCCAGGACACACTCTGTTATCTCAGGCCATCTTGGAGAGATGAACAGCAGGCCTCTCTTCGTCTATTGGTATAATCTTAATGGCCATTGAACTTGGCTAAAAAGTCAATGGCTACACTGGCCAAGCTCAAAAAATTCAACAATCCTCTACAAATACATCACTAAGCACAAATGTTCTTTTAAATTTTATTCACACTTTTAGGTGCTCAAATTCAAAGTGCTTTATTATAATCAGGCTGCTCCTGTTAGCTTTAGATATAAATCCTTAGATTATGTAAGGGTTTATTAAATTTGAAATGTTGGGGGCTGGAAATACTAAATAGGTTGTTTCAGAAATAGTGAGATTTCAGCTATGTCCTGATGCATAACAAGGAATCAATCTTGCAAAGAAATGAAGGACAGGATATTCTAGACAACAGAAATTGTAGGTGAGAAGGCCCTATTAACAAAATAACTTGCTACATTTATTTACTTTACATTTTAAAACACTTATCATATAAATTCAATCTTTTTTTCAACTAAATCTTATTGATTCACCCTTGCTTTTCCCCAGAAATGATGCGAAATTTTACCTTGTGTTTATATTTTATGAATATTGCCATTAGCATTTTGAAGGTGGAGGGTTAAATGCTTGTGCTTATACATAACGTTTGCGCTCACATTTCTAGATAAAAGCACTGTTACCTCTCCTAATGTAGGCTCTAGAGGGAACCAAAGAACTTGTCTTGAATATAACCTTTATTTTTCCCCAAGAATAGCTCAACAGCAAGGCCATGGAGTATTATTTGAATCTCATGCTTTTGCAATGATTAATAAGTAAAGGGGTTTAAAGCTCTGAGTTTATAGTCCTTCTCTGGTCAAAGTTTTTTCCCATATTGTGGGTTCAATAGGATAAGCTCGGGGCTGTCTGCCCTGGGAGAGGGGGCAGATGAGGATCCCATGTCTCTAGGTCTCACAAAGGCTAACTTTTCCTGAGGTTATTTGTTTTCTTTGGACTGATCCATTACCAACATCAGAATAAAAAGTAGGTGTAATCTTAGACAGAAATAAATTGAAAAAAATTGCTATTTAAATCATTTCTGTATTAGGCCTTTAGTCTTGTATCCAAAAGCAAATTAAGATATCCACATCGTTAAGCTCAAATAGCCAGAAAATTGATTTAGTTATTAAGGCCAAATTACCACCATAAGCCAAAACTGACCTTTGTCCAAATGTATCTCTGTAGGTAGCATTTACTTGAGGTAGAGTGGGTGACTTGGTAGAGAGGTAAGTTAGGAACTGAGATACATACAGATTAATAGATTTAGAAAGCTCCTCCACTCCCAGCCAATCGTCATTCATCCTCTCATATGAGTTAGCACTATTTCTTTACATCTCCCTATGTGTATGCAGGGTGTTCCCCATCCTCCCACCCAATCGATTTAGTTATTCAACACATGCTTTCTGCTCTTTTCCCTTTAAACTTATTATCCATTATTCATCTTTAACGGTTTTTCTCTTTGAATAACTCCAAGATTGATAACATTGTTTTTTAAAATTTTTCTCTAATACACTTGGACACTGACTGAATTGATCACATTTTTGCACAAGTAAAATTTCAAATGATATAAAAGTTGCGGATCTTTGAAGTCATGATTTATCTCTCTCTTTCTCTCTCTCTTTCTCTCTCAATGGGCTAGGTAAAGCTGCAATGTAGACAGTTCATGAGAGCTCCCCCAGACAGCCTAAGCATACTCAGAAACTGACAAGGGGCCAAACAAACAATTTTTTAATGGCTCCGTGAAACCTGTGTTTTGGTTCAACAGCGTGATTTGAGGTAAGGGACTGGGAGGGCAAATCAGGGATGTCTCTGCAGGGTCTACCTTAACCTATGGGAGTTCTCTATTGAGTTCTATGTCTAATTTCTTTGGGAAAAAATATTACTCTCTTTCTCTTCCATTAATTGTTCTGTCAGTATATTTGTTTTCAGAAATTCAAGGGAAAGGGTAAAACATAAATGAATTTTTCTAGGTTAAATACTGTATAATAACTTCCTAATGAAAATTAAATTCATAATATGGTACCTCCAGCCAAACTAAATTTGGAATATTTTGTGATACACCTCACTGTATATTTCCTCTTATTTTCTGTATCAGAATAATTTCTTTTATAATCACTCTGTGAAAATCTTGTCCATCCTTAAAGATATACCTGTTTTAGCTCTTCTGTTATAATATTTTAAAGTTTGTAAACAGTTTCTTATGAAGTGTTTCATTTGGGTCAGACATTGAATGCATAGAGTAATAGGAAGACCATTAAATAAAGATTCAGAAGGCAGGATGAACTTTCAAATATGCCATTTAGAGACTGTGACCTTGTGAAAGTAATTTATAACCCTTACCTGTCCCTCTTTTTTAGGCCATATATTCAGCTGAATTGTAACTCATCTTGTGAAGTTCTTTAATGAGAAAGTATATAAGCTTTATCATTAATAAAATATTGCACAAAAATATCATTATTAAGTAGAGTTGATATTCCCATTTTACAAATGAGAAAATAGTGATAATTTATCCAATTTTTTACAATGTTTAAGTGTCACTGTTAAAAGACAAGATAGATCTTCTATTTTATTATCCATTGTATATCATCATGTCCATTATGCTCAAGTCCGTAGGCAAGAGACATAATTTTGAATCCCCATTTTTCTTACATATTTAATAATCTTTCTTGATTTATAACCATTTTTTTGTATTTTTCAGTTTCTCTATTCTCTATACCAAATTGTAAGCACTTTTAAGTATTTGTTGAAATTTTTACAAAGCACACATCATGTGCCAAGATGAGACAACAGGGACAACAAGAACAGAATTAAATCACTTAAGCAAAATTACAAATCCAGTGAATGGAAGATTTAGGATTTTAATCCAGGATCCAACTCCAGAGGTCCTGCCATTGACACTATACATGGCTGCCTCTATAGCTCAATCATTTTTGAATTCTCTGAGCTCATCAGTCAGTGGCTATAATTGAAAGCTTCATTACATTATATTGGGCATTTAAATGTAAGTTTTTAGCTCTAGTTTTAGGTTCTCTGTATATAATTGTTCTCTGTATTTTTTCTGATAAAATGAAAATGATAAGACAATTATTAGTTGTATTAAATGTCCACTCAGTGTTCCATGGTTACTTCAAATTTGAATTGTCTAAATGTGAATTCAACTTATTTCCCACAAATTATCTCTTTTCTACCCCCACAATTTACACACAGCCCTGATCTTCTATCATGTATCTAGTGATAACCATCAGAAATCTGATCAGGCCAAATTCGTCTCTATTTTTCAATTTCTCATTTGATTTTTTACTAAGTCTTATAGAACTTTCTTTCTGAATATGGCTCAAGTCCAAACGTTCTATCTATATTACCACTTAGTTTAGCCCCCTATTGATCTATCATGTGACCTTCCTAATCTGTTCCTAAATGGTTTCCCTTTAACCAGCCTTGTCACTGTTAAAATGATCCTCCAAATTGCAATCAGACTCATCCTTCTTAAATAAAATATGACTGTGTTACTCACTCCCTTGTTTAAAAATTCTCAATTGCTCTCCAACCGCTAAAAGGAAATGTTTAATCTCTGTAGTCGGGCTTAAAGGCCCTTGATGAAGTGACCCAGACTACTTCTAATTCAACATTTGCCCACTCTATGTCTTGCACTTTAAACTGCAGTTCCCAGCATATACAATTCTATTTTATAGGTTGATAATTTATTCACTATGCTCCTTTGAAAAACTCTTCTCCCTGACTTTGTCTGGTTAATTTCCCTCAGACTTCTATGTTACTGGTCAACTATTTTTTTCACCAGAAAATCTTTCCTGGACAGTAATGGCTAGAATAATAAATTTTTTCATCTTGAAAAGAAGCATCTTGGACATATGTACAGCATAACATTTACCACAATTTAGTGAAATTATACTTTCTTAAAATTTTTAAATAACACGGTGTCACCCATTTCACTGCAGGCTCCTCTGAGACCAAATAATATCCCTTTAAAAGATAAGACCTTGGAAATTTCATGAATATTTATTGCATGGATATGCAATAAATGGTTGAACTTAAAAATAATTACATACCCCTATTTACCTATATAAATAGGACATTCTGTTTGGGCTTATTCAGTAACTTAATATTAAGCCAAATTTTAATGAAGAATATCATATCTTGACACATAAATTAATACTTCTGATTTTTCCTTTGTACTAATATGAATTTTAGAAAAAGATTATAACAATGGATTGCATGTGATAGAATTTAAAAGTATATAGTTTTGTAGATATTTTAAAATACCAAGCTAAGAAATGAAGTCAAGATACAATATATATATATACACACATAATATATATTGTATATACAAACACCTTGTTAAAAATAAATATATTTTTAACAAGAAGGAAAATAAAAGTGCATCATACGAGAGGGAAAATGCAACAAGGTTTATTACTTCTCAAACGTGGAACCTAGGTCAGATCCAAGTTGAGAGAATTTGGGTTGACTATAATATTTTTAAGTATATATTCAGCTTCACAGTTTTCATTTTTAAGAGTTTTGATAAGTTATTTTTAACAGATAATTTTCTTTCCCTGAGATAGAAATTTGAGTGTTTTAAAAATGTATCTGATTCTATTAAAAATAAAAATTAAAACATTTATTTTTTCTCTTGTTCTGAAGAAAAAACTCCAAGCATGAAGGTCACTTGCAAACCAAATGTTTGCAAGAATGGCCCATCTAACCACTGGGGATTCTTTCTTGATATAAAGTAGCACCTTAAACCATAAATTGGTGCTTTTCAGAGAGGTACTGAAAAATAAACTGTTATAAAATTGTCAGCAGCTGCCAACCAGAGAACTGATTCTGTAATTTAGCGAGAAACTAAAAAGATCAAAATCACATTTCTGCCTTTTAACGGGCCTTTGGCTGTTGCACAGAACCTGCTAATAGCATCGTAGAAGGGAAGGAGGAAGTAGAGGTCATAGGCTCGTTTTGCACTGTTGGGAAAATGGATGTGCCTATTCTTAGGCAGCTGTGAGTCCTAAGAACAAAAGACTTCAAAATGCGCCGGCCTTTCTCTGAAAGAATTAATCAGACAAATTCAAACAAAGCATCTTGCTATGTGTAGAACAATTAGAATAACTGCTAATAATTGCAACGTGTTTTGTTTACCTAACTCTTTATTCAGAGGAACAGAACAATACACATTCTCTAGCCTACCCTGGGAACTGGATTCAGAAGAATTAATCTGCCATCAGGCTTTTACACATTTTTCTTTCTTTCTTTCTTTTTTTTTTTTTGAGACAGAGTCTCACTCTTTTTGCCCGGGCTAGAGTGAGTGCCGTGGCGTCAGCCTAGCTCACAGCAACCTCAAACTCCTGGGCTCAAGCAATCCTTCTGCCTCAGCCTCCCGAGTAGCTGGGACTACAGGCATGCGCCACCATGCCCAGCTAATTTTTTTCTATATATTTTTAGTCGTCCGATTAATTTCTTTGTATTTTTAGTAGAGATGGGGTCTCGCTCTTGCTCAGGCTGGTTTCGAACTCCTGAGCTCAAACAATCCACCCGCCTCGGCCTCCCAGAGTGCTAGGATTACAGGCGTGAGCCACCGCGCCCAGCCCACGTTTTTCTTGCTTTAGCCTATTTGGCCAGTTTGTCCTCTGCAGTCATTGTATGCCATAGAATAATTGTGTTTCTGTATTTTTGTGTATTCGTATATATTCTAATATTCCAATGAATGTTACTTAACTCCAGATCTTAAGCTGTAGTTCTAATCCCGACGCTGGACAGTTGGGTAAAAAAGTAATGTTTACCTTTTTTGGTGTTAAAAAAGACCATATTCCTCATGTGGTTAGATTACCAGCAGTACTGAAGAAAAACACTTCATAGTAGATGTTTTAAGAGCTAGGGAATTTTATGTAAAATACACAAAAATACATACTGTACTCACAAGAAGCTAAGTATTTGACAATATTTAGTGGCCTTTTCCAAATAATATCACAATTAATAACCATGGTATTGAAATACAGTAGGCTATATATCTATAGGCAGGAGAATGATTTAATTCCTTATGCTCATGTTCTCAAAGTACAGAATCAAGAACATGCCATGAAGACACTGCAAATGCTGCTGATTCTTATTTTGCTTTAATTATCATTGTTTTTCATTTTGGGTTGACAGCTCGTCTCTCTCAGGCACACTTATTGCTCAACATGTCCCATTTCCTTCAACTCACTTTTCTTTAATGCACTTTTTTTTTTCAAATTCAAAGTCTCCTATGTATAGTTAATACTGCACACACTATTATGCACTATCTTTCAAATTATAGTTAATAAAGTTTTCTTTTCCCTAATGATAGCGATATCCCCAGATATAAATTAATATTTTAGTGGCGTGAACTATAATTCATAGTATACAAGCCAGTAGAACCAAAGTTTGACAGAAATATTGGGCTTGAAAAAATTAACCTGATTATAACTTAAAAATAAAAAAGTTGTCTAAATACTAAAATTGCATTTTACATTTTTATCAGCGAGTTTGCTGATATTTCTGTCCTCTCAGTGTTTATTCACACTATTGCTAATTGATGTTTTCCAAAAAGTTAGGTACATATCCATCTTTTGTCAGTTGAGTCATATTTTAAAAGGAGCTTGTCACTTAAGAACATTATACCACTTCATTTTTAAAGAAAAAACAACTTTTTGACAGTCTTTCTTTCAAAATAGGCTTTTGTATACACAACTTCAAAACAGGGTACAGTAGTGTTTTCTTAATTACAATTACATATACCTTTGCTGGATCATTCAAGGAAAATTTTGTTGGTAAACATAGTCAGAGAATAATAAAGCTTTGAATTGATTCACAAGTGGCTATCATAAAAAGCAATCAGCACAATTTCCAGACCTCTGTCTCTTAGCAATAGTATCAAGTGAAGGGAAAAAGAAAGAGAAGGGAAAACTCAACCACCGTTAGCTTAAACATAACCAAAACACAACCATATCTGTCAACACACATATCCAACTTGCTCCTTATCTAAAATACACAGTCACAATAAGAGAAAATATTACCCATTGAATATGGAATTTATGACTCAATCTCCTTCATATTCCATTTATGGACAAATTTTATTTTTCATAATAAAGTGTTTTGCTTTTCTCTGTCCCTTTCTACCACAACTCTAGCTTGGACTTACTCTTTTGTCTGACGACTACAACACTCTTCCCTAGTAACCTGAGTCTCTGCTAGTGATTCTTCCCTTAATTTGGAGGTCCCCTTTTACTATTCTTTGTGAAAGGCAAGCTTAACTTTCATGAGATCCCGCCAACAGCATTGTGTGCCTTGCCCAGCAATTCCTAGTCCTGGCAAAAAGCTCATTTCTAAGAACCACTGCTTGGGACTTCTACACTACACCGTACCACTCCCACATAGAATGCATCAGAAAAGCGCCTCCATTTACTATCACATTTTGGTTCCCACACTATCATACTCAAGTGCTTATGGGTTTACCCAACTTCACAGATGTGTTGAAAGTAATTGACATTATAATATGGTACTATGGGAAGAAGGAGAGGTGGAATTAAAATAACCCTCTGAATATGACTATTCCTTTACTCCAAGGAGAAAAAATAACCTTTATAAAGACCAAAAGATATGCCCTATTATTTACACTTACTTTTCTGTACTTCACTCCTCAAAGAAGCAGCTGCCTCCCATTTTGAAAACTACAAGTTGTTATTCACTCTCCCCTTTAATGAAAACTGCCCCATTCTCAACCAAAGTTGTTGGTCTGAGTATAAGATTTATTCTGAACTCAACCCCCTTTCATCCAGATAAACAATAGGACACACAAAGTTCCCTAGAACATCTTACAACAAGAGTGCTGCAGAACCTTCAAGTGTGGGTTTTAGCTCAAACTGAAAACTTCTTTGCCTTGTGTTTCTTTGTGAGAGGTAACGATGAAGCTCTTAATAAATTCAGGTCATCATGAAATTATGGAAAATCAGTAATTAAAATATACACATACAGGCACACACAAACGCCCATATACACCCCCCAAAACACAAACATAGGTTCTGAGATTTGCATTGTTATTCGAAATTATATTGCATCATACACTGATCTTCACAGATGCACTTGTGCTTGACAGTGATCATAATTTATGTCATTCATTATCCAGCACGGTATTAGCATTTGCACTTGTTTCTGCCACTAGTTTTATACTGTGCATAGTGTTCTACACATTAATAAGTGACTTTTGGAAGGGGGCCACTTGCATGGCCAATCTGTGTTAAGCACAGAATGCAAGTAAACACCCATATCTTTGTTTCTCATCTTCATTCTAGATGCACTACTTCACCTCATTCCCGGTCATTTTGGAGTTATGTGGGACCATGTGATTGGAGTTCTAGCCAATTAAATAGGAGTGGGCATAATGTACACTGGGGGTGGGGAACCTGTGGCCTTCTATGTCCTTAAGTGCAGCTTTTTGACTGAATTCAAATTTTACAGAACAAATCCTTTCATTTTTATAAATACATTCTTGTTTGTCTTTCATATTTTTATTTTATTTTTAAAATGAACGTATTTAAAATATCAAAGAATAAAGTAAGTTTCAATGAAATAATCCTACCAGACTGACTGGCACAATTAGAACATTAGTAAGCCATAAGAGCTAAATTGATGGCTGCTATGCTCATAATTTAGTTCTAATTTCCCCCACCTGACTGGCCCCATTACCCACTACCGCACAAGGCTGGTTGGAGAGAGTTTACGGGGGTTGAGTATGCCAGTCTGTTATCAGCTTTTGACAAGGGTGTACTGTGTTTCTGTTTGAAGTGAAATTTGTGAATAGTTGCACAGCTCGACAGTATTTTTTAATTCAGTCTGCTTGACAGCCCATCATGTCAAAGAAGACCAAGAGAATGCTGAAGGAAAAAACAGATTTTTTAATGAGGATTGGGAATTGCAATATTATTTTGTTTCTGCTAAAGATAAGATGATAAGTACCTTGCTTTGTGATACTGTAATATGAGCATTAAAGAAATTGAACATTCATCAGCATTATAACACCCATAAGGACCACAAATATTTTAAATTAAAGGGAGGTGCAAAGGTTGCATTGCAGAAATTTAAAAAATGAAAAGCAAAAGCAAAGGCAATTCTTTCAAGCATCAAGAAGACCTGGAAAAATGCCACTGATGCAATTTATATAGCAGCTTATATACTCGGGGGAAAAAAAGGGAAGCCATTCCACTGTGGAAGCTTCACCCTGTAGCACGTAGCCACTGGGTGTGCGGCCCCTCGCCAAATACTTGGAGATCCCCCACTCACCCTTTCACTGGGTTCAGAGCCTCTCTGGGTTTGACTCTTGCTGATATCTTTTCTCCTTTATATTCTACCTTCTCGGCTTCCCAATTTTCCTCCGTGAGATCTGAGGCAGGCTCTGGTCTCTCTCTCTATGATCCACACCCACTCTACATCCCTTCTCCTCTTTCCTTTGTCAGAATTCCTGTCTTCCCTCTGGGATAATCTAACAAGAGATGTCTCTAGTCGGCCATCTTGTCCCCCCTCCTATATTTTCCAAATTATTAACCCAATGGATATGTATCAATTAAAATCTGCAGAAAACTTAATAATGCTCTCTGTACAATGATCTCTATAAATACATTTAAAAAATAATGCTCTCTATCAACAGTGTTTAATTTTCTTAATGTCAATGTGTAAAATATACTATGGGTATATATTTGCCTTTTGAATATACAAGATTATATGGATTAACTTGACAAACTTATTTTGGAATATTTTGGGCATGATTATTTGCAACTATTTCAGGTTTTGTATATTTTCAGATGAAAATTGATTCTCATGTATGTATACTACATAATATGAATCTGAGAGGATTCCTACAGTGTATCTGGCTCTTTCATTATTATACTTCATTACATTATTAATTATTTCACCTCATTATTGTTCAGCTTAATGCAAAATGTTGTTGAGTATTGTCTGACAAGTAGGTAGATCCATATATGCATTATATACCTTGCTTCTTGACAAACATTTTACTATTTCCATTGATTTTCAACATCAACCAAACTGCAGACAGCCTTGTTTTAAGTTACTTCTCTAAACACTTTCTGGACTGAGTTTTACAGCAAGAATCTTCAAATAAAAACATCTTTGAATTAGAAAGCAATTGCAATTATCTAATGGTGAGCATAGCGTTTTCTGGCTCATCTATATCTTGGAGAGGTATTTGTATTTTCAACAAAAGTCTTGTTACTTAGGAATTTTCAAGGTAGCTATAAAACTGTAAAAAGGAATTCAATTAAGTGCTCATGTTTAGTCTTAGCAAGACAGTATATTTTTAACAATACTTCTCATTGTCATTTTAGTCATTTTTACTTATTAATAAAAGAGTTCAATAATCCAAAATGTATTTTGAAAGGCTTCTTAACAAAACTTGATTAGTTTCTAATGTAATTTGATTTGATTTAATATAAGCATTTTGGTTTTTCATAAGTATTCAATTACGTAGTACAAAATGTGTATGGCATAATGGGAATTTATATTTGAAAGGGAGCTTGGCTTTGTGTTCT
Source organism: Indri indri (assembly GCA_004363605.1). NCBI lineage: Eukaryota > Metazoa > Chordata > Mammalia > Primates > Indriidae > Indri > Indri indri. The sequence goes on along the minus strand of RJWJ010001604.1, from coordinate 64,604 downwards.
AGGTAAAATTATGCTTATGACAGTAAATATAGAATTGATATTAAGACTAGTCATTTCCTCATTTCAGTTGTTCTACTAGGGCTTATGTTTCTTGTTTCTAATTTGTAATAAAATCAGAATAAAGTTAGAATTGAGTTTTCTCAAATATATTGAGAGATGATCATAAATAGAATGGCAGTTTATATTAGGTAGAGATATAAGAAATAAAGTGGCATTCTATCCAAATCATTTAGGATAAAATGACAATAATTATTATTTCAATAAAACCTCATTTTCCTAGATGTCACTTATTTCACAATCTCCCCATTTTAAAACAAAGCCACATGTAGAGAATAAGGAAAATATATGCACTTATTCGGCTATAATTGTGTTATATCATTTATGTACAAAATTTACTAGTTGTGGTCAGAGAAGAATATCTTAGGCCTAATTCAAGGCTAATTTTCTTTAAAATGTAATTGTGTTATACTTTCTATTCAATTTTCTTGTCCATAGAAGATTAGACATGCTGTGATTAACAAAATGTTTAGCATAGCTCAAACAACATTTTATAAGTAGTATCCAATAACTTTTAGAAGAAAAATAACAAGAAAGATCATTCAGAATAATACTTACACCTTTGATACTTAAGCAATTTGACTGAACCATAATTCATGTGAAAAAGATTTGAGATTTTAGATTGAATCATCTTCGATGTGAAGAAATATTTTGATATTATTTCTAAATGGCTAAGTGAAGCCTTATGCACCATCAGTGTTATTAGGGTGTGCCTATTAAAAGGGTAAAGGATTAAAAAGGTATATTGAAGAGTGAGATGAGTGACTCAGTTGGTCTGGACTAGGACTTGTGTTTTCACGTTCTGGCAATCACCCAGGTGGTACAAGTGACTCTGGTCATGGGCCATACCTTGGGAATCAAGGTCTGGAATTGTTCCCGAGTATTGTGTTTTATCCCATGTGACATTATTTAAGAATTCTGTTAGCTAACTAAATGATATGCAAAAAAAGTAATCTTGTTTTTATGAGATCTTGTAAATATGTCATTTCAGGAGTAAAATATGTTGAAGAATGAGGTATTAAGACAGAAGTATATAACTGGGAAGAAGAAGAATATGTGGAAGCTTCGCTGATGATTTGAGGCACTGCCATTTGTTGCTCCAAAGGTTCAGTTTGAGTGAAAGCTTGCTAATAGCTAGAACCGTACAAAATAAAATGGACTTCTAGACCAAGCAGGGGCTCCTATAGCTGAGCATTCTACACAGTCTGGCTAGTCATTTGGGGATTACTGAGGTAGACTACCCAGATTAGCTTTTAACTCACCAACATTTATAACCTGCTATGAGCTGGTACGGTATGTTCTTATTTTCCATAAAGGTCTGAGAATGTTGAGAAAAGAGTACCATCTTCAAATAATAAACCATGAATCTTTACATAAAGGAAATATATCTATCAAATAGTTGAAGCTATCTAATAAAAAGCACATTCCACAAGTATTATATTAATCATAGATAATATTTTAGCACTTATTTTATGCAGACACTGTACAAAGCAATTTACATGTATTTTTGTCAGCTATCACTCTCATGAATTAACAAGATGTTGTCCCTGTTTACAGTTAAGGAAGAGCAGGATAAGAGAGATGAAATTAGCTTGACTCTGGCTATATATCTGGTATATAGCAGAGGCTAGATTCAAAACCAGTCTGCATAATTAAAGAATTTAAATTTTTAACCATGGCTTCTTGTTGGGGAGGATAAAAGTAGAATAAATCAGTAAATTAGGACAAATGCTGCCCTTTATTCAGCTGATAAAGTCCTCTTGAACTTGAAACGATCACATGCTGCTCTCCTTACAGGACTTTACCTTGAAGAATCAGAGCAAATTTCTAACTCAATGTGTAGTTGTGTGATTATGTAGCATCTAGATGGCATACTGCATCACTTCAGTTGAAGTGATTCTTTCTCAGTATATGCTGCAGGAATTCATGAGTGATTCCTATCATTACATAAATTAAAATGATCCAGCTCTTTGCTTTGGTGAAAGTAACATAGTATCAGCATTTTTTAAATAAACTTTATCAGATATTATTCTTTTCAAAGAGCATAATTCAATGAAAAATGGGGTCTTTAAGTCCCTAGAATAAACCTTATTATTAATTGATATTGATGAGATATACTGTTAATACATCTAAGTTTTCTCATTTGGACATAAACCTTATGCAACTGTTCTTTAACAATGCTCTTCTAAGTGACATTTAAAGAGCATGATAGAATTTCAGAAGAAAAACAAGAATTCTAGATGGAACTTCAGAAAATATACAATTGTATAAAATAATAATAAGAGATAAAAAGCATATATTTAAGCAGGGACAGGAGAGCATAAAATAAATGTGAGTAAGAAAAATGTCCATTAAACTTTCATAAAAAAGAAAATATCTTTCTGATAATCTCTAAGGGATTAAAATATAAAGTTGCCTTATTAACAGGGAGAAAAGAATAAAGAAATGAATATAGTGCTTTCAAACCCATAACAATATTAATTATATAAAAAGAATAAATGTTAAAAATAATAAAATAATGTTGGTTATTAAACTAATTAGTGGAACATCTTTAATAACTGTTCATATGTGTTGTACATGTAACAACATGACTTGTGAAGAAGATAATGGTTCTTTATTAAAGGATATATTCTACCTAAGTAATAATAATTCCACATGTAATATGATTACTCTGTCTTTAATTCTTCTACATCTCTCTTTCCCCCACCCCCCGCCTCATATCAGGGAATGAATGAATGAATGAATGAATAAATAAATAAATATTTAAGAAGAACAAAATATGATGAAAACCAGGGGGTAAATGTAGGCTTAAATCACAGGTAGATTAACATATATCCACAGAGACTGTAAGAATTGAAAAACTGAGTACTTGAAAAGTATACCTATATCTTTTTCATAATAATCAAGTTATTTTTTTTTAAATCACAGATAAAGAGCCAGAAAGGATCTTGGAGGTAATATGCCTCAATGATCCCATTTACAGAATGAGAAATCAGAAGCCAAAGGCATAAAAATGATTTGGGAGAGAGAAATGACATGATCTTGAACTTCTGATTTTAACCTCAGTGCTCTTTCTAGCATGCCATCAATATTTGACATGTGTTTCCTGAATGTATACAAATTTCAGCTTATAAAATATATAATAATCCCTTAGTGTAAGTAAAAACAAAACAAAACATGGGCGCAACAAAATAATGGCAAACGCATTATTCTATATTTATGAAAGTGAGTACACAGGGTGATTAAATGAGCCACACAAATTATGAAGATTATAGTTATTTGGTTGGTACATCTCCAAGCACAGTGGGTTTTCCACTTGCAGCAGAAAATTTTTTTCCAAACATATTCTAACTAACATCATAAAAATATATTCTGCAGCAAGTCAATGAGAATCTTCTTAACTGGATTATACATGAAATCTTCTAGCTCTTTCCAATTCCTTAAGAAGTAGTCATCGATAAATTACAGTTTGCAAATAATGGTCAAAAGTAACTTGAACATGCAGTGAACACATTGGCATTGGCAGACCGTGTTTTTTTTTTTTACCATGATTTATCATTTATTGCCATAAGAACATGGACAAAACACTTCAGGGTTGTGGGCTCAAATTTCATCTCTACAAAACTGTAGTAATAGGTACTGCTCTGCTTACTTCTGTGAATTTTAGTAAAGACCAAAACATGGCATGTGAATATTATTTATAAACCATTTAGATTGATATGTTGATGTAAGTTATGAGAAATCAAGGCATATAGACTTCATTTTTGAGATAAAGAGTCTATAAGAATTAATGACATCAAAGGCCATATACATAGATAAGAGCTGAAGCAAGAATCAGCTTGTTGTAAAACTTGCCACCTTCCGTTTATTTCCAAGTTGTATTGATCAGCCATCATTCTTGTCAGTGTTACCTTCTTCCAGGGAATTTTACTAGGAAATGAGAAATCTTTAGGCAGATATTATCATGCATTATAAAACATTACATTCCAATTCTTTTATGTGTTATCTTTTGTATTTTTCTTCTAAAATTGAAGTGACACAATTTTTCAAGAAATAAGGTAGCTACAGTATATTAGTTCTATATGCAAAAGTGAGGCATGTTTGCACTTAATAGATTTATTTACTTTACCAGTTAGTACATAGTGTATTTAAAGAGTAACTTAAATTTAATTTTTAACAGATTATAAATTCCTTCCAAATATCAGAATAGTAATAACCCATAAGCTATATAAGTTTACATATTTACAGCATTTATCTTTTTAGGAGATAACTAAGATCAATGTGATTAACTATTTTAGAGGTAGGGCACTGGATAGAAAGTGCTGTGATCTTTGATTAGATAAAGATATTATTAAGGCATTATTATATAATTTTACTACATAAAAACATAAATATGTACTAATGGCTGTGTGTAGATGCCTCTAAAATTTTTAAAATGTAAATCACTTTAATCTGTCTTTCAAGTAATAGTAAAATATATGCACATATAATATTGGAGGTCACTGATTCTTTAGAGAGAAAATCATCTATCAAAATAAAAAATAAATTATTGTACAGGCTTAAATTGTATCTAATTAACTAAATATATCTTGTCACATATAATCTCCAAAAAAAACCAAAAGCAAAGTAGGATAAACTAATACACTCTGGACAACTTAATTGTCCCTCTGAAAGATTTTAAGATGAATTTTGATTTCATTCCACTTATATTGCTGCTATTGAAGTCTTTATCTAAACCTAACTGCTCTCTTAATTCTCCTTTGGAACATATAGCATCCTCATTTGAATTTATAATAATGTTACATGGTAAATTACATCCAATGGCAAAATTGCTGTATTTCTTTTCTTTCTCTTTTTTCTTAAATGCGGTCATGATATAACCTGCCTCAGATTTATTCCGATGTACTCAAAATATCTAACCCTGACCTTTCTGAACTTGATAATGGTATTTTTTTAGGAGAATGGTGTACAATTTTTCGCAATGGACAACAGATAGATTTTAGTGGAATTTCACTTTTTCCAGGGTCTTGCAATATTTAGCTCTTTACTATTTAAAGATTTTTTTTAAAAAATAACATTAGCTCTCTACTATTAATATTTAAAATAAAATTAACTTACAACTATAGAAACAGAAGGTAAATTAGTGGTCACCTAGGGCTGAAGGGGGAGTTGAAGAGAAAAAAGGATGACTACAGCAAAATACAGGGTTTCTTTATTTGGATGGAAGATTCTAATTGATTGTGGTGGTGGTTGCATAATTCTGTGAATATATCAAAAAATATTAGATTGTACATTTTAAATGCATGAACTATATGGTATATAAATTGTATCTTATTAATGCTATTAAAAATTTAGCCTACAAAATAGAGATAGAAAAACTATACTTACACTTTTCAATAGTTATTTTAACAGTTATATAGGACAAACAATTCTATAATACTTTGATAATTCCAAAATTTTACCATATTCTGTTATCATGGCTTATGAATTACATGTCCAAGCATTTAACAGTATGGGTCAAGTTTACAAGGTTTTCCTCAAATGATCACATTTTTTTACTAAAGTCTATCTTCTTGCTTAAGACCTAAATAAGGGAAAAATATCATTATGTTGAAATGATATCTTCTTCTTTAAGACCCACAAAAGGGAAAATTGTCACTGGGTTGAGGGACTATTAACTACTTTTCTGTCTAAAGTGTTTTCAAGTGATCATAGCTAAATTTACTGTTGACAAGTCGTAAAGTCTTCTTTACATATATTCAACTATTTAATTCTTATCACACACTGCGGGGTATATAATGTAATTATTTCCATATTATAAATTATTAACTTGAGGCAGAGAGACAGTAGGTAGCTTCATAAGTGTGGCAAAAATTTTAAGTGGTAAATCTAAGAATTATAACTATGAAGTATGACTCTAGAATTTCAGTTTCAACTAGCATGTTTCATGGCTTGATAAGATTTATAAACATACACAAGAGTTCTTGATGGCTTGGCTGGGCAAAGTTATGTGCATATTTATTATGAAAACAAAAGAACTTTAATAACAAGTCACAAATAGGTTGACATTACTTTGTAAATATCCTTTTGATGATAGAGGTTTATGGTACTGGTAGTAGTGGGTTTTATTATAGTGGTAGTGAGAAAAATACCTAACATTTACATAGTATTTGATCTATGCAGGACCACTTTAGAAAATTATAATTTCCATATTAAAGTTAAGGATATTGAGATATAAATGTGTAACATAACTTAAGGATAGTCATGAAGCTAGACAGCAGCAAATACTGAATATTTATTCCCTAACATAAAACATTTACATAAGATTTCTGGACAGCCAGGAAGAATGAATATATGAAATTTTAAATGATATCTTCTTCAAGTAACCCAGACATTTTACATTTGTGAGTGATATTAATTGAGAACTTAGCAACTTTTGAACTACCTGCCTCTAATAAGCTTCTCCTAATAAGTTTTCTCACCAGGAAAAGCATTGCTTAAAGGCAGGTAGATGTGGCTAGACATGAGTTTATTAACCAGTGATCAATTAACCACAGGAAAATATAACAAGTATATTTATAATTGTTATATCTTTCCAAATGATTGACATTTTATTATTAAAAATATCCTTTTGTCTCAATTAAAAATTTTGTGTTAAAGTCTATTTGATACCACCTTAATATTAAACATGACTTATCACTATTTTAGAAAGCTCAAGTCACATGGAGGCCTAACTATGTTTGCGGTAAGAAATTCCCAAAGCATTTTATTCCATCTCTGATATATAATCCATATTATGGTAGCCAAACTGAATCACTGCATAATCAGAAAAGCACATAAAGAAAATAAAAAATATATTAGGTATCATTAAATATAAAATGTCCAATTTCAAATCAAAAGTTTAGTTTATTATATCTCAAACAAGAAGGAGTAAAATTAATCAGAGTATGCACTTAGACTATAGACACAGTTTTGTCATCTTAACAGGAGCTTGTTTATGCCAGCAGCAAAGATGCCTGGAGAATGAGTGGCTACGAAATCGCGAAAGGCGTTTTCCATAGCTTATTGAACATTGAATAGTTTTCCTTGCAACAACAAGTGATCCAAAGCCTGGAAGAACTGGTAGTCAGTTGGTACAAGTTCTGGTGAATACAGTGGATGACAGAGAGTTTCCAAGTCCAACCTCTGTAGTTTGAGCAGCACTGTTTGTGTGACATGTGATCCAATATTGCCTTGCAAGAGGATTGGCCTGCCTCTATTGAGCAATCTCCACTGCTTAATCACAAGGATCCTCATCATTTCACCCAGTTAGTTGCACTAGACATCCCTGTAATCCATTGACCAGGTTTCATGAAGCTGCAGTGGATAATACCAGCACTATATCACCAAACACACACCATTAGCTTTTTTTTTTTGATGAGTATTCACTTTTGGACTGTGTTTCAGCACTTCATCTTTATCCAACCATTGTGCCAAATGCTTGTAATTGTTAAAAAGAATGGATTTTTCATTACATGTAACAATATGGTTGGCCTTTGTGTCGTGACATCAAAGAAAGGCAATCTTCGAGACAATTTCTCTTCTTACACTTGTTTAATTCATGCAGTACCTATCTATCTCGCTGCTTTACCTTGCTGATTTGTTTCAAATTGTCCAATATTGTTGGAATAGTAACATCAAACCTTGCTGCTAATTCATGAGTAGGTTGAGATGGATTTGCTTCCACTACAGCTTTCAGCTCATCATTATCCACCTTGGTCTCAGGTCACCCATGTGGCTCATTTTCAAGATTAAAATCACCAGAACAGAACTTTTCAAACCATCAATGTGCTGTGTGTTCATTAGCCACATCCTTCCCAAACACTCTGTTGATATATTGAGCTGTCTATGCTTCATTGGTTCCAGGACAAAATTCACATTTGAAAATAATATGAATTTTTGACTTATCCATGGTTTCAGAAAAATTCCTCTAAAAAATTTTTAAAACATAATCGCAAGCCAAACCATGTCTTTGAAAGAATGAGGATGTATGTTCATAATAAAAATGAAACAAGTTGTGCCAAAGTAAAATGTCAGTTATCAGCTATCAAACTTAGTACTTAAGGAAATTGGACACTTCATACTAAATAACATAATACATTCCACTACCCAGTTTAATCAAGAAGGAATGGTATATCAGTATATGTACCTGGAGAAAAAAAAAGGCAAACTACATTTTCAGGAGAACTGTGTTTGATGTTAGGGCTACTTTTCAAAATCTTAAAACTCAAGCAACTAAAGATATTTCAACCTAGGGCCTCACATAGTTTTCTATTTCTTGCCTCTCCTTTAAATTTGATTTCTTGACATATTTGTCTATACTCTCTGTTAATTTTTATAACCACACTCAAAGACAAACTCACTTCAATATGGCATCTGCCACCAACACTCAACAAGAATAGCTCACACTATGTACAATAACGTCCGTGTTCAAAAGTCAACAAGCATTTCAAGCTCATCTTACTTGGTCTTTCAGTGGCCTTTACAAAATTGACTGCTTCACATTAAAACTACTTTCCTGTGGTTTCTATGATGCCATAATCTCCTTTTTCTTGCTGCCTCTCCAATTTCATCTTTTTTCTTGCTTCGTGCTCTTAATTTTTCTCTACCTGTTAACTAAATCATTTCCTCAGGATCATACCTTACTTCTCTTCTCATTCTACATTCCGTCACAAACACTTTTCCTATATTTTACAAAAGAAATAACACGTATTTAAGGTAGACAAAGATTTCTAATATACAGAAAATAGAGATTTCTTGACAAAACAATCAGGATGGCAACTTGTGGAATGGCAGACTAACAATCTCTGAAAATCCACGTTTACCTGAAAACAGTGAGCAGATTGGCAAAGCTGTCAAAATAATTTTTAATAATTTTGAAAATTAACAATTATGAGACATTATAAGAAATGTTTATTCAAGAAAAACCACTGAAGCAGGCAAGAGGGGTGAACCTTAAGATATTTTTACCTTTTCTAATCCCATCACCCTCTCCAGCTCTATGGTAACCTTGAAAACCAACAGCCTGTCTTTAGTAGCTGTCAAGACCAACAGTATAGCAGTCACTGGAGGAGGAGGAATACGTTTGGAGCTACCTAAAATCTTCATCCCCAGAGGATTGGCACTTTTTAGCCTATCTACAGGATACAACTTTCAATTCTAAGACAAACGGATTGAAAGTGAAAGAATGGACAGAGCGAGATGATGCCAAGTATGCATGAAAGCTAGTGAGTGGCTACACTAAGATGATAGCAAATGGACTTCAACACAAAAATTGTTAATTGAGATGAATAAGGACATAATGATACGAGTTTAATAATTTGAAAGATATAGATATATGGTCATAACACTAGAGCCTCCCCCAAAATGCATGAAGCAATAACTGACAAATGTGAAGCAAAAATGAAAAATTTATCAGTAATTGAGACTTCAATATTCTAATTTCATTAATGGTAGGAAAACAGGAAAAAGATTAGTAAAAATACAGGAGACTCGAACTACATTATAAGCCAACCCAACCTAACGGACAGCTGTAGACAATTCTATCCAACAACTGCAGTAAACAAGTTCTTCTCAAATATATATAAAACACTCTCTGTGACAAACCATATTCAAGGCCATAAAATAAGCATCAATAAATTTAAAAGGATTGAAATCATTCAAAGTATGCTTTCTAAGCACATTTAATAAAATCTAATATCATTATTAAAAGGAAACATGGAAAATTCAAAAATATGTAGACAATAAATTAATACTTCTAAATGAGAAATAAGTCAAAGCAGAAGCCACAATGCAGAACAGAAAATACTTTGGGATGCATAAAAACAAAAATATACAGGGAAATTTAGAGTTGTAAACACCTACATTTAAAAAAAAGGAAAAAAAAAATCTTACATCAATAACCTCAATAACCTAACTTTCACCTTAAGAAACTACAAAAATAAAAAGAACAAACAACTCAAAGCAATCAGAAATAAACAAACAAATAAATAGACTATAGCCAAAATAAATGAAATAGATAATACAAAAACAATAGAGAAAAGCCATAGATGCAAAAGCTAGTTCTCTGAAGAGATGAACAAAAATGGCAAAGTTTTGGCTAATTTGATCAAGAAATAAGAAAAAAAAATCAAATTACTAAAATCTCAAATAAATAAGAAGACATTATTATTAAACTATAGAAAAATTATAAATGAATATTGGAAACACATAATAACAAATTAGAAAACTTAGGAAAATTGACAGATTCTTAAAAAGACACAAAAGACCTGAACTGACTCAAAAAGAATTAGAAAATCTGAATGGAATTAAAATAAATAATATAACCTAACGTACTATAAAAGCTTTCCACAAAGCAAAACCGAGGACCAGATGACTACACTGGTGAATTCTATCAAACATTTAAAGAAGATTTAACTCCAATCTTGCAAAATTCTTCAAAAAAAAATAGAAGTGGAGAAAACACTGCCAGCCCATTTTATGAAAGCCAATATTACACTGATGTAAACAGCAACCAATGATAATACAAGAAAAGGAAACTGTAGACCAAATCCCTTATAAATACAGACATAAACATCTTCAACATAATGTTAGCAATCTAAATTTAGCAACATATGAAAAGATTATACATTGTTGCCAAGTAGGCATTATCCCAGGAATGGAAGCTTGGCTCAAAATGTGAAATTCAATGTAATGGGCCATATTAATATAATAAGGGACAAAAATGACATAATTGTCTCCATAAATATAGATGGCAAATACAAATGCTCAAAAAACTAGGAATAGCAGAAAACATCCTCAATCTCAAAAAGGCTTTCTATGAAAAATCCACTCTAACATCATACTTAATGGTGAAAGACTAGATGCTTTTCCCCTAAGATGAGGAACAAGTCAAGGATGACTATAATTGGTACTTCTATTCAACATTTTTATGGTAATTACTAATTTTTTAGTTCAAAATATTAAGGGAGTATGTTTGTTTTTGTTACATAGATACCTGTATTAATATAATGTTTAAGTTGGGGCTCTCCATGTGCCCATCACCAGAATAGTGCTCATTGTACCCCGTAAGTAAGTTTTTAACCCTCACCCACTTACACCCTTCCCACTTCTTGGATATCAATGACCTTTATATATGTGTGTGCCCACTGTTTAGCTCCCAATTATTAGAGAGTTCATGTGGTATTTGTTTTTCATTCCTGTGCTACTTCACTTGGGATAATGGGCTCCTGTTCCATTCAAGTTGCTGCAAAAGACATCATTTCATTCCTTTTTATAGCTGAGTAGGACTCCATGGTGTGTGTGTGTATATATATATATGTGTGTGTGTGTGTGTGTGTGTGTGTACACACACACACATACACACACCAAGTTTTCTTAATCTACTCAAGAATTGATGGGCACTTAGGTTGATCCTACATCTTTGCAATTGTGAATGGTGCTGTACTAAATATTCAAGCACAGGTGTCTTTTTGATAAAATGACTTATTTTCCTTGGGCAGATACCCAGTAGTGGGATTGCTGGATTTAATGGTAAATCTACAGGTATTTCTTTTCAAAAATAAGTCTATAATTCTAGAATATGAAATATTTTTCATTTTTTTATTTCATAATATTACAGGGGTAAAAATGCTTTGGTCACATAAATTGCTTTGCACAGCCTGAGTCAAAGTTGTAAGCGTGCCTATCCCCCAGACAGCACACACCATGCCCATTACATCTGATTTTACCCATCCCCTCCTGTCCACCCCTACATGCCCAATCCCTGATAGATGTTACTTCCATATGTGCACATAGGTGTTCATCAATTAGTACCAATTTAATGGTGAGTACATGTGGTGTTTTTCCCATTCTTGTGATAGTTCACTTAGAATAATGGGCTACAACTCCATCCAGGGTAATGCAAGAGGTATTAGTTCACCATTTTTTAACGGCTGAGTAGTACTCCATGGTATACGTATAACACATTTTATTAATTCATGTATGTATTGGTAGGCACTTAGGTTGTTTCTACATCTTTGCAATTGCGGAATTGTGCTGCTATAAACATTCGAGTGCAGATGTCTTTTTTTATAGAATGCCTCATTCAACATTTTATTGGTGGTTCTAGTAGGGGTTGTTAGGCTAGAAAAAGAAATAAAGGCATACGGATTGGAAAAAAGAAGTAAAATGAGCCGTATTCTCAGAAGACATTATTTTCTGTATAGAAAAACCAAAGGAATACACAAATATGCAATTAGATCTCAATAACGTGTTCATTGTAGTTGCAGGATTTAGGATCATTACACTAAACAAATTGCATTTTTATATACTGAGAATGAAGAATGCAAAAATAAGACTGAAAACAATTCCATCTGAAAAAGAATTAAAAAATGGGCATAAATTCAACATAATTGTAAGGTTTGTTCACTTAAAATTTTAAAATGCCATTGACTATAATATAAAATGACCTAACAAATGAAAAAATATTCCCATGTTTATGAGTTGGAAACAATATTAATAAGATGGCAATATTTTCTAAGTTGATTTATTGATTCAACACACTATCAAAATGTCAGCTGCACTTTTTTTTTTAAGAAATAAGCAAGTTGGCCAGGAGCAGCAGCTCATGCCTGTAATACCAACAGTTTGGGAAGCTGAGGTGTGGTGGTGGGGGGATTACTTGAGGCCAGGAGTTTGAGACCAGCCGGGGCAACCTAGCAAGACACCGTCTCTAAACAACAAAAAAAATTTTTTAATTAGCCAGGCATGGTGGTGCATGCCTGTAGTCCCAGCTACTTGAGAGGCTGAGGCTGGTGGATCGCTTGAGCTCAGGAGTTCAAGGCTATAGTGAGCTATGTTAGTGCGGCTGCACTCCAGCCGGGGTGACAGAGCAAGATCCTGTCTCAAAAAAAAAAAAAAAAGAAAGAAAGAAAGAAATAGTCAACTTGATCATAAATTCATGAATGTCATACGAAAATGAAAGGGATCCAGAATAAACAAAACAATCTTGAAAATAAGAACAAAGTTGGAGGGCTCACATTGCTTGATTTTGAATGCTACTTCACAGCAACAGCGATCGAGACTCTGTGGTAGCGCCTTAAGTATTGAAATACAGATCGTTAGAAGAAATTACTACAATATGAACTCCAGAAAACCGAAATAGAGAGATTTTGGCATAAGAATTGGTGATGAGCAATAAATATACACTTACTATTACAACTAAGATTAAATGAGGATTTATAGAAAGGGAATATGTCCATGTGTTCTGACAATGTAGATATACCACATAAAACAAAAGGGGAAATGGGAACAACACATATAAAAATTAATTATTTTTTATCAGTAATAATTAGGGGTGGCAGCAACAGTATTGTTATCCTCTGAGTATTTTCTATGTAAGGTAAAATACAACAAATGAGTAATTAAGAAATATTCTAATTATGCCATCACCTGTGTTCTTGAAAATCAAAATTTTTAGTGAGAAGAAAAGAAGATACATATGTAATATAAAGGAAATTAAGTAAATACTTTGGAGTCCCAAATTTGAATAAGAAACATCAGTATGATAGGCTTTATTAGCTACCTATCATTTATCTTTGTGAAGTTTTCTACTGAAAAGACCTAGGAGCAACCAATGTATCAATGAGTAACCCTGATAAAAATATTTTGATCCTGAGAGCTTTGTTTCTACCATTTTGCTACTGTAAAATACACACCTGCTTCTTTACTTTCTGCTTCTAAATCTCATGCAAAATGCCTCTTGTGGCCAACGTTAACTCACAAGTATGATGGGAAGGGAAAATTAGGAAAGATAGTTTTAGCTTACCAGAAATGCACCACATACAATGTCTATTGATGCACATGTGGTTGGTAAAGTCATAAAAAAATATGGGATTAATTAATATAAAAGGATAGTGGTTATTTGTAGAAGAAGGGAGGGCACTGAGATTGAAACAGGGTAAATAGGTATTTTGGGGGTAAGTAGCAAATTTCTATCTCGACTAAAGTGGTCATTACAAGTATTACAAGGTATTTGCCTTATAATGTTATCCAGTAATCTGTACATTTGCTTTGTGCATTTTTATATATATTTTATATTAAAGTGCTAAAAAATAAAAAATAAAAATGTATGAAAATGAGTATGTTTTCTAAGTACTTGTGAGATATCCAAGGGGAGATGTATGAAGTTAGTTTTAAATATATTTGAAGTTCAGGAATGAGATTAGGATAAGAGATAAAGATTTGTTTGTCATCATTGTGAAGTCATAGGAGAGTGAAAAACGCAAGAAGAGAGAATAGTGCTAAGGGCAGAGCCGTGGGGCAAAGTAAGATACTTAGAACAATACTGAGAAACAAAAGAAAAAATAAAACAGCCAGAGATGCTATCTATGGTGATCTATACACTGCCCAGTAACCGTTACATGAAATGTTATATGGAAGTGATTTCTGGAGCAATAGTTCTCCTTGCCGGGCTCAGTACACATAGTAAAGCCACAGAGACATGTGCCAGCAGGATGCATGCTTTCTAGCGGCCCACAAGTTCTTTCTGCTCTAAACATTCATAACAAATGTCAAGTCCTCACAAAAAGTGTTAGCAATGGTCTTTTGTTTTCTTTAGGGTGTCACATGTAATATTTTGGCAGAACTTTCATGTTACTCTTGTAATGTGCCCAGTTTCTTTTTATAACTCAACAAGATGAGAAGAAGTTGTGGTATAAGAATTGGGCAAGGTTTTGTTAGTTTCTGCAATGCCTAGAAAAGCATTTATATTTAAATGATTGTTTGAATTTTCATGTTACTCTTAAAACAATGTATTATTTATTATTTTGGAAACATTTTGGTTCTTGTTTTCGCGTCCATGAAATACTTTCATTTGATTCCCTGAAAAGCAACTCTAAACTTTAATCTTGGCATAAATTGCATTGTGAAGATATACACTTATTCTCTCCAAAGACTAGGAATTCATTTTATTATAATCAAATGTTTAGTCTGAAAATCTGAAAAATATCACAGTTTACTAAAATATCTATCCTAAAGATAATTTTAATTTAGTAAATCTAGGTGGAACACCTACAACAATACTGAAGGGTATCTAGCAGATGCTTACAAAAATTTCACAAATTTGATAATTCTAAGAAATAAAAAGGTAATAGAGAATAGGATTAGATAAAACCAGAGCCCTGCTGGCCCATTGCAACCATTATAGCCTAGCGGAGAATTCTTCGTTCTTAATTCAAATGGTATTTCTTCCTTATCATGGATTATAACCAGAAGCAATGATGGATCTTAATGAATGTGGTTTACTGAATACAGTAAAACATGAGACATAAAGCTATCCTCCTGGAAAGATCAATTTATGTCATAGTAATTATAGCAGCCTAAAGTATTGCATGATAAGAAAGCCAGACTCAAGGCATTATGCTTTATATACACTCATCGATGTGTTATACTCTAAAACAGCACAGAAGAAGGAGAAGTCTGTCATCAAACCTCTTTTAGAAAAATTTTTAGCCTGTTTTATTTTATTAAAACTAATTATCAGAGTCAAATATATCTTTTCTCATCAATGGAAAAGATACAACAGGAAAAAAAGAGTTACCCTACCCAGCGGCACCTAGGGCCCCCATACAGCATAGACTGAGATGTATAGTAATGTAGACTCATTTAATATGTCCATAGGTCTTCTGATGCATGAGCTTGAAAGTTATACGGGGCCATAATTTTGTTCAACAAAATGAAAATATTCCAACTTGGTCACTAGATACTAGGATCCATAAAAATTAATAATACCACATTAAAACTCAGTGTTAATCTGAAAGCTTATATTTTAAAATTAAGCAAAGCAAAACAAACAAAACAAAATCCTGGCATTTTTGGACGAAATGCTCAAGTGTAAAGGCTTGTCTCAAATTACATGGTGATTCTTTCTTTTTTTTTTTTTTTTTTTGAGACAGAGTCTTATTGTGTTGCCTGGGCTAGAGTGCCGTGGCATCGTCATAGCTCACAGCAACCTCAAACTCCTGGGCTCAAGCAATCTTTCTGCCTCAGCCTCCCGAGTAGCTGGGACTACAGGCATGCGCCACCATCCCCGGCTAATTTTTTCTATATATTTGTAGTTGTCCGATTAATTCTTTCTATTTTTAGTAGAGACCGGGTCTCGCTCTTGCTCAGGCTGGTCTCGAACTCCTGAGCTCAAACAATCCGCCCGCCTCGGCCTCCCAGAGTGCTAGGATTACAGGCGTGAGCCACCGCGCCCGGCCGGTGATTCATTTTTGAACTGACTATAGAACACAGATTTCTTAAACACCACTTCCAGAGCTTCTCTAACTGAATATCGTGACCTCTGGAGAAAGTTTTCTGTTCTGAATTATAAGGTTTAATGGAGCTATTTTGGCTCATTTGTATTATGATAAGGCAAGATAGCTTTACCTGTTTGAATCTATTCATAAATGTAATTCAATTTATTGTATTAATTATTGTTTTTTATTTATATAGACCAAAAATTATTTATTCAAGCAATATTTATTCAATTTTATATTTCCTGCTAAGTACAATGCTAGGCTATATGGATATGAAGCTGAAGAAAGGAAAGATCCTTTCTTAAAGGAGCTTGTTTTATCTGGAAATTTTGAAAAGTTTTTATAAAATACATAAGTTATAATGCTTTCATCAATCTTTCTCATCTTCCTTTGATGAATTTTCCTCCACCCTTGAATGTACGTATTGCCGAGACCTTGCTTTGGCTGCTAAAGCATAAGCAGACACCTGTGTCTCATTTCTGAGTAGAAACTTCAGGAGTTCATGTGTGATTTGCTCATTTTCTTTTTCCTTGTTTGAGTATCAGAGAAGTGTAGACATGGAGCCTTCTACAGTTTCGTAGCAGAGTCCCCAAGGTAAGAAAAATGTTTTGGTTTCTTATGAGTTTCTGAGATACTGGTGGTTGTTTGTTACCACAATGTAACCAAAACTATTCTGACTGATATACACTACTAAGTACTGTGAGAGTCCAAGCAGGAAATTTGTGGCACTCCAAAAGTGGAAATTTAAGAAAAGTTTAAAAAAGGAATCATTTACAATGATGGGATCGGGGTGTAAGGAATAATAAGCGGTGGTGCAGTAAAACAGGGATAGAACCATACTGCACAGTTAATGTCTCCAGGACTGACAATGCAAGTACAATGATTACCAGAACCTGATGAAAGAACATATTCTTTGGATGCATCCATCTCAAGGTACCTCTGTAGGGAGGGAGTTAAGGGAATAATACCCCAACCTTACTCTCTTCCTTTTTTTCTACCTCCCATTACTTTAGCTGAACCTAAATGGAAGTGCCGGAATGAATATTGGCCTCCTAGTTCATGCAGCAGGCTGCAACATGGATTTAGAAGGGCATCTGGAAGATATTGAGCAAGAGCACAAAAATTGACCTGTGTACAGATTATTGGAGGAACACATGAAATAAGACCCCTAAAGTAGACAAAAAAAGAAATCCTCAAGAAAATTCTGGTAGACTATAACTTGAGCTGAATAAAGAAAGGCATGAAATAATTACTTTAGAAATTATGTGAAAGTCTTCTAATCCAGTTATAGAGGAAGATCCAAGAAAATTTAGGATTTTCAACATCAGGCTTAAGACTCTGAAGGAATAAGGCTGAAGACAGATGCAGCAGCCAGAAGAAGGAGGCTTTATAGTTTATATTAAATACTTTTGACTTTACCCTGAAGACCAAGAGAAAATTTTGAAGGATTTTCAAACACACAGTGGCATGAGTAGATTTTTAATTTTAAAAATATATAGAAATGACTATAATAGATTACATTTATTGAATGATTATAATGTGCAAAGTCCTGTTCTGAACACTGAACATCCCCATGAGGCTGGTGCTATTATTATCTCTATTTCATAAATGAAGGTATTGAGGAGAAAGTGGTTGCTCTAATGACATACAGTAAGTAACGGAGTACAGATTTGAAATTCAGTCTCTATGAGTGCGAGACTGAAGGCTGGGAGATAATTTATAAAAATACAGAAGTTATTCAGACCAGGAATAATAACCAGACATATAGTGATAATAATGGAGAGAAGAACAATTCAAAAGCTTAAACATACTGGACAGATGCTTAATTGATTATGGAAAGTGGAAAGAAAAGAGAATCAATCATTGCTCCACAGTATCTCTAACTAGAAAAAAAAATTGTTAGATTTAACAGTCAATTTACAAATTTGTCAGTTGCAGAATTGGTATATTCAATTTGAATAAAAATATTTAAAAGTATCAGAGATTATGTAAATTTACAGGTTTCATTAGCAATAAGACTTTTTATTTTTTGGTTTATTGACCTCATTACAGATCTCTTCATTAAAAAGGAAAAATATAATTGATGTTGAAAATATTGTGTGATAGAGCTTCAAAGTGAAAAATGAAAGGAAAAATAAGCAAGAACAGTTAAATTTGGATTTAGCTCAATCATTAAATTATAAAGCCTGGGTACACGATACTGGGTCTTTGTGATAGCTGACTTAATAGATCTGTGTCATTTGAGTATTTAAAAAGCTAATTAAAGTAGCAACTATAGCTTGTTATCTCCATCACCATCTCACTAATTTTGTAGGACAAGCCTATTTTTATCTTCAGCATTAAATGCTTAACTGTCTCAAATCTGCCTCCAAGGTAATCTAGGATATTTTTGGTTGTAATAAAATTAAAATGAGTTGGTAATGAATTATTTAAACAGTTTTAACTTTAGCTAGAGTATTTCCTTTTGCTACTTCTTTTCCTCTATATCTTGCCATGCAAACTGACTTACCTAAAGATTGCCTAAAGATCTATTCTATGACCTGAAAAAGCTCATTCTTTCCAGTTTTTTCAGTAGAGATTATTATCTCTTCTTTACCCCCACATAATATTCAGAAATTATGTACTCCAATTAGGTGCTATTTTAAAATTAGGTACTACTTGAAGGCCAACAGTGCATAAGTGGATAAAGGTGGCATGTTAGTATATTAGAAAATACACAATCTATACTGGTACAAAAGGCTATATTGCAGAGAAAATTATAATACTATTAGGGAAAGTGTGGTACCATATTCAGATTACTGGTGATTTCTACTTTGAGTCTATTATCTTCAGATATCATACTCTGTATGATTTCAAATCATTTAACTGTGTTGTGAGTAGATTTATAATTCCAAATATGGTCTGTATTTGTGAAGATATAGACTATAAATAGATTATAAATACAGATAGGTATAATACATATATCTATACATAATCATATATCTACATATATACCTATATAGCTATCAATAACTATCTTTCTATCTATATATTGTACATCTATATATTTACAGCTACATATCTATCTATATCTCTATCTGCCGTTGTTGAGTGTTCCACACATGTCAATTTACTCCGGTTGATTGTATTGTTTACATACTTTATAGCCTTAGTTGGGTCACGTGTTTTAAAATTTACTCCTCAAATTTCTGCCTTTTCATTGATATTTTTAGGCTGTTTACACTTAAGGAAACTATTGATATGTTAGTGCTTGAGTCTGTGGTTGTAGAATATTACTTGTGTTTTTGTCGCTTCCTCTGTTTTTCATTCCTGTGTTTGTCTTTTCTTGTTCTACTGTGGGTTACTTGAGCATTTCTAAAGTTTCAGTGTATCTCTTCATATACTTTTGTAGTAGTTACTCTAGATTTGCATTGTACATCAGTGACTTATCATAGTCTACTGGTATCAACAATTTACAAGTCACAGTTTCAAATCAATATGCAGTCACTTCCGTCATTTAGGTTCTTTTGGTTTCTACACATTTAGATATCATTGCCTTATGATAATATGATGTCTTTTTTGTTTTGATCATCATATTTAATTTTCAAAACTCATAAAGAAAAAGATGGTCTATTCTATTTACTTATATTTCTGTTCTTATCTTTGTTCTTTCATCTTTCCCAATGCTCCGAGTTTTTTTGTTTTTTTTAAGCATCTTTTCCATTTTGATACACTTCCTTTAGGCATTTTTTTAAAGGCAAGATCTCCCGCCAAGGAATTCTTTTAATTTTCCTTAGTCTTGAAGGATAGTTGTACCAGACATAGAATTTGTGATTGACAGTTCTTTTGTTTTAGCCCTTGAAAATATTTTGCCATTTGTCTATGGCATCCATGTTTTCACATGAGAAATAAGCTATTGTTCAGATTGATACATCCCTATAAATAATACATCCTATTTGGCCACTGTTAAAAATATTTTACTTCTTTTTAATTTTCAGAAATTCAATTATGATGTATCTTAAAGTGAATTTCTTTGTATTTATTGTGTTTGGGATTCACTCAGCTTTTTGGATCTGCAGGTTTATGACTTTCACCAAATTTGGGAAATGTTCAAACATTATTTTCTTGAATACTCTTTCTTCTTTCTTTCTGGAAAGAAAAATCTTTCATAATTCATTATTGTCTATTGAGGTCGAAGAATCTCTGTTCATTTTTTTTTTTTTTTTGGTCTCTTTTCCCGTTGTGATTGGTAAGTTATACTGATCTCTTCTCAAGTTTACTGATAATATCCTCTATCACAACTCTACTACTGAGTTCATCCAAAGAAGTTTTTGTTTTTAATTTCAGGATATTATGAGGGTACAAACATTTTGTTATATTTTATGTCTTTAATTCGCCCGAGCGAGGGTTAGAGGCATGCCCTTCCCCTCTGCAATGTTCCCCATGTCCTTTAGTTGTGAGTTTACCCCACATCCCCCTAATCCCTGGAGAATATTACTGCCATGTGAGCACCGTAGTGTTGAAGTACCAATTTGAAAAAAGAAAAATTTTTTTAAATGAATTTTTCACTTCTATTATTTGAATTTGGTTATTTTATATATATGTTTTATTTTTATACTGAGAGTTATTTGTTCTAATATAATTTATAATCTTGTTTTATTATTTTTATAATGGCTGCTTTAAAACTTGTGTCAGATGATTCCAACATCTGTTTCATGTCAGCTTTGTTGTCAGTTGATTGTCTTTTCTCGTTCAAGTTGTAATTTTCCCAGTTTTTGGTGCCATGGGTGGGTGATTTTCTATTGCATCTAGACATTTTTTTCTATTTGTTAGGAAATTCACGGACCTATTTAAATCTTTTATTTTAGCAGTTGGTAACTTTACTTAGGTTTAGTGCAAGATCCCTAGCTTGTTTTCTGGACTCTGGTTCCAATGACTATTTAATTTTGAGAATCTTAGCAGTGTTCTGCTTGTTTTATCTAGTTCCACTGAGGCTCTCATGGGTGCCTACTGGTGCTGCCTGTGGGGAAACAAGTAATTTACCCAGGATGGGCTATTTGTTTCCTCCAAGTAGGAGAAGGGAATTTCAGGCCCGTGGGGAGGAGGAATGTTTGTGGGTTGAATCCCTTGTGTGTGAATCTCACTTGCCAGTGCTGCTTGGTGTCCCTTCCTTACATTTCAGAAAAACAAGATATTCAAGAGTCACCTTACAACTACCCTGACTTTCCCTGAAATCAACAATTTCTCCAAGGAGTTCTAGTTCTTTTCATTGGAGAATGAGATCAGACATCAACATCTGGGCAATACCTGTGTACATTGGTATTGAGGTTTCTTTGCTTCTTAATCCTTTCTACAGACAGAACTGGAAAGTGAACACTTGCATACACACATATAAACTTTCACTAATACATATATTCATACCTATATAACATTCATACATGCATACAAATGTAACAATGAGGTTATCTATATATATATCCATATATATAAAATATTAATTAATAAATGCATATCTATATTTATATAGAGATATATGGATAAATTTATAGACAGATCCACATATATACATAAATCCTAGACAGAATATCATTACTCTCTCTCTATATCTCTGTCTCTCCATACATACATACAATATATATTATATATATATATATCAGAAATCCTGAGTTTACACCCACATAACTTCAATTTCAATTACAACAAAAGATTTCTTGTTCTTTCTTGCCTTCTTCTATTCTATATTTGTATTTCCCTTCTTCTGTAGTGCAAACTCTGCCTTCTAACAACATCAATATATTTGCTCATTTTCTCAATTCATTAATACATTTATTACAGTTTCAGAATCGTTTGAACCACACCATTACAAATAAATGAGCATAATAAAAATAGAGTTCATGTTTCTTTGCAGGTCTCTTCCATTTCCACACCTTCTTAGGAGTTAAGAGTATGTAAATTATACGTTCTGCTTTACTTTGCACTTACTTCTTTCCATGGGAATGAAAGCAGATATACTGTATCTTATTTTATGAAATGATAAAGAGAATCTTTTCTACAGTCTTTTCCTTTTATTAAGACTAATCCTCTCATTTCATTGATTTTTTAAATACATCCAAAGTTTCAAATCTTTAATTATTTCAGCATTTTTGTTCAATTTCTTTATCTTTTTCATGTAGTGGTAAACCAGTATTCATCACTTACAGCAAAAATAAAAGCAAAACATTTAATTTTCCATTCAGCATAAATTCACACGACTGTATTCATTCAAAGGGACCATTAGGTACATAGTATAAATGCTTTTGCTCATAAATTTAGGCTATAACTTAGAGGATTTCTGGCTTTCAAATCACCATGGCAATCTTCTAATCTTTCACTATGCTGCCCTTTCCTTCATTCCATCCTTTCATCCTTCCATCCTTCCTTCCTTCTCTGTCCTTTTCTGTTTTTAAAATTGAGTTCTTGATTTCAAGTTCAATTTGGGCAGTGATTTTATTTTTGTTTTGGTTGTAGTATGGTTAGAAGAGAAAAATGAAAGCTCTTCTTGTGGAGACAGTCAAAAAACTAGAAAAGTGGACTTAGGTGGACTCTGATGTATGTTAAGGGAAGAACAGGGAGGAAAGAACCAATCTGGTTAAGTACCGTAAGCCTGACTTTTACATTCCCCACCCACCTCCTTCTGATCTTTCACTGTGGATGAAAACCAAGTTAATGTTGATCTGATTCATGCAGCTTACAGAGAAGCTTCATAAGCTTGCACTAAGTTATAAACAAGAGGTATGAAAGAGGATTTTCAATCACAGCTAGCTTCATGGGCATTTAACCAACCCATGCAGTCCTACAGGGTCCTGTTCTATGATGGGTCCCGACTTGATTTAATGCTATGATGTTGTCATCTTGAAATTTTTAATAATTTTTGAACAAGGGGCCTTGCATTCTTATTTTGCTCTGGGCCCTAAAGATTATTTAACAGGTCATGCCTTCAGTGATAGTAAATTCTGGTGAATATTAGAATATGGCTTCTGCATACGATCTATTATGGTTGATTAACCTATGGATTACAGTTTAACAACCTTAATCATATTAATAACTTTCATCATATTTGCAAAGTCCTTTTGTCAAGGCAACAGTCTGCCTTTGGTTCTTGGTTCTTGGTGTGCTCTTGGCTGAAGAATGACCAGACACACCAAAGTGTCAAGTCCAGACTGCTATCCTGGTTCTCTGACTCCTTCCTTGGAAAAATCACCAGCAAGGGCACTACAACAGAGTAACCTCAGGCAGGAAGTAGTTTCACATGAGCAGCTCTTTGCTGGAGAACAAGACAAGTCTGTCTCCATGAGTGGAGAAAGACCAACTCACTTACTGACTGACTGATTGACCCACTCTCTCATTGACTTCTCAGATTGTCTCCTCTTATTAGCTCAGTCTGGAGGCAGGCTCTGGGAGTGTGGGATGTTATCAAATGATCAACAGGTGTTTCAAAATGCCATCTGCATATAGGAGCTCCCTCTAAGAAATCCCAACTAAGGGTGGGGGTGAACCACAATGCAGATTCAAGCTAATGGCATAACAATTACCCTTTCTAAATTACTTTCTAAATCCTATTATGCCTGGGCAGGGAAATTCCCAGATTGATAAAGCATTCCCTCCTTCCCCAGGCGTAGCAATTGCTCAGGATAGGATTAAGGGTGGGCAGCACAAAAATGGAGTACCCGCCCTTATCCTTCTTCCCAGGTGGAGCAATTGCTCCAAACAGCACCAAAACAGGGAACCCTTGTCCGGAGATAAGCAGGAGATCCTATCTACCTACCTTTTGCCATGTAATGTAACATGTTCATAGGTTACAGTAATGAAAATTGGATTTCGGGGGTGGGGGGGAGATTAAAAAATTAATCTGCTTACTACAGCTAGTCTTTTTTTTAATTATTTCTGATATTTTATTTTTGAGTATTAAAATTTTCAATTAGTTCATTTTTATAGTTTCTATTTCTCTATAGAAATTCTCTACTCTTCTATTTATCATGATCATGCTTTACTTTACAGCACTGACCATAATTAGAATTTCTACTTTTAAATCATTTTATGCTAAGAATTTTCATCATCAATTTCTATTATTTGAACTTTCTTTTGAAAATTTTTACTTCATATGACTGGAAGTTTTAATTGCATCTTCAATATTGTAATGGATATAGTGTAGAAATACTGAATTCAGTTTTAATCTTTTAAAGTGACTAGATTGTGTTTGTTTGGCAGGCAGTTCTCTTGGTTGGACTTAAATTATACTGGTCTGCAGCTTTTTATTTTTGTTCGATTTTTGTATCTCTGATTCACTTGCTGGCTATTTGCTAAATGAGTACATGTTTCAGGATTTAGCCAGACAGCCAGATATTTGTGCTGTTTATATAGAGATTTGGTGTTCTCTATCTTTGTCTCTCTGTATCATCATTACATAAGTAATAATAATATATTAACATAAAAATTTATTGTCTATATTAAATAAATAAATAATGATAACTATTTATTTAATATTTTATGAATTGATGTTTTATGAATATTTAATTATATTATGATTTGTCACTTTATTAATGACTATGATAACCACAAATCTCATCCCATGTTTTTTGGGGGCCAGGAAGATTGCAGATTTTCTACCAAAGTTTTAGTCAGCAGAGGACGTCGACTGTGGTCTGTCCTCTGACTAAAATATTAAACAGGAATCTCTGCCGAGACAAAATGTGCCTGATATTTTTCATTGTCCAGTGCCTTCAGATAAATTTTTATTTTGTTTTGTTTTTGTATTTCATTCAGATTTTATAGTGGTTCCTTGTGAGAATGGTGTCTTTTTTGTAGGTGTATACTCTAGCAGGCCAGAAGAAGAATTCCCATATCTTTAGTTTTTTTTTTTTTTAATCAACTTTGTTATTGTATATTTTAGGTACAATGAGAAACATTTATTTAAAGTGTGCAATTCAATGTTTTTTGACAGATCTATGCGTCCATAAGCCACTGGTGTGAACAAAATATGGAACTTTTCTATCAACCTTGGAAGTTTTTCCATATCTCATTGGATTGCATCCTTATCTCCTGACCTGATGTAAGGAAAACACTGATCCTCCTTATGTAACTAAAGTGTAGTTTAAATTTACTTGAACTTTCTTTTTCAAGAATTTACTTATTCACTTATTTCGTTGGGTATGTCTTCTTGCATGTAGTGATTTGTATTCGTTCATGTTGTTTCTTGTATTAGAATTAATTTTTATTTCTTAGAAACATTCCCGTGTTAACTATATATTATTTGTTTATCTATTCATTGCTGATGCTTACTTGAGTTGTTTTCAGTTTTACACTATTATGAATAAAGTTGTTATGAATGTGTGTATTAAGTCTTCATTGGACATATGTCTTATTTCTCAAAAATTATCTGTAAATGGAGTGCATAGATTCTAGTAATAATATAGGTGTATACTTATTTTTTTAAGAACCTAAAACTGGTTTTCAAACTGGTTGCACCATTTTGCATTCTCATTATCAGTGTATGAGAATCCCAGTTCCAACACATTCTCGACAATATTTGGTATAATCAGACTTTTTAATGTTAGTCATTCTAGTGGTCAATGACTAACCAGTAGAGTATCAATTGTACTGGTATGTCACTGGAATTTTAATTTGCAGTTTAAAATCATTAATAAGATTGAAAAAAAATTATTATGTGCTCATCTGTATATCTTCTGTTCAAATAGTTCATTTTTATTTAGGTAGGCTATCTTATTAATGAGCTTTCAAGTTTCTTTTGTCTAATATTATATATTATAGAAAAATGATACAGATATCATCTCTTCCCATCCCGTGGTTTCAGTTTTACTTTCCTAATGGTGTCTTTCAAAGACTAATAATTTTTAAAATTATTTTTATTTTTTTATATTTTTATATTTATTATATTTATTTTAAAAAGTTTTTATGAACTTCAATGTTGCATGTTTTTTTCTTTAAAGTTTGTGGTTTTCTTTGTGTTACATAAGGAATCTTTGCCCACTCCAAGTTTATAGATTTTTTTCTAGATATTTTGTAGTTTAATTTCAGGTTATTTTTTATGGTTATAAGTAATAACTGATATTTCCTTTTTTAAATCCACTGTGATATCCAGTTATTGCAGCATTATATATTAAACCTATTTCATTTTTGTTTTGTTTTGTCCTGGTAGTTTTGTTGACAATGTATTGTTCTTATATATACACATCTGTTACTGGAGTCTGTATTATGTACCATTGAATTATAGAAGTATTATTGCAATACTTCTATACTATATTGATAATTGCACCTATATGTTAATTCTTGGAATCAGATAATGTAATACATTGACTTTTTATATTTATTCTTTAAGAGAGATTGTTTATCTCATAATTTGTAAACATTTATGTAAATAACATAATAAAGTCAATATTAAAATTGGGAGCAAACACCATTTCCAATCACTTTGTGCGCTACTTTTTTTAAATTTTATTTCATGGAACATTGTGCATAACTAGACATCTGAGCCGTGGTGGCCTTGGGGAAGTGGAGTACGGTATTCCGAGGTGTGGGAGGTAAGGATTACAATGGGACACAAGGAAACTCTGTTGAATGATTAATACGTTCATTATCTTTGTATCACCAGTGTATATATGTGTCAACAGTTATCAAATTCTAAACTTTAAATATGCATGGTTTATTGAGTATTAATTATTCCTCAGTAAATACAGTAAGAATTCTGGCTTTTCAGAGGAATGAGAAAGATACACTGGAAGTGGATGCGCATGGCTTTATAATAAACTCTTTGTGCTTAAAATAACTATATAACAGTTAAAAAGTCATATCTTAAAGGCAAAATATTGTCCTATTTTCAAACTAAACATGATGTATTCTATATACTCTCTTTAGGACTGTATTATAACTATTTTATATATGATTAAGAAAAGCAGACATTTCTTGCAGACGGGCCAAGTTCCATCTGCTTTGTCAGAGCGTGTGTGTCATACTGCTAAGACAAATCAAAGTTACGTATTCGTGACTTACAACATATTTATATATTTATCAGCGCTGTTGATTCCTGAGTTGCTTTTCACTCACCTTTGACTTTGGACTTCTATTTAATTGAGATCAACATAGAGCCCCATTTAGTGTTTGATTGAAGCAATTAGAATGAAACATTAGTGTAAACAAAGAAAATATAAATACAAGGAAAAGTTCTCTACAGACACTTTCAGTTTTTTGTTTTTTTTTTCTTTTATGCTGTGGGATATAATTGACTAGCACATACCTCTAATAGACGGGAGAGGGAGATTAGGAAGAGAGAATTTATAAACTTAGTTACTTAGTACATTAGTAAAAAGCTCCCTCGTCTCTTATCTTTCTCTTTCTCTTGCTCAATTTTCTCCAGTCACAGACTTGATCTATTTATCCTTGGAACATGCCAAGTTCTTTCCTTCTGTCAAGGATCTGTGATATCAGATATTTTTTTTCTGGATCCTCATATTTCATTGAAGTCTCCGATGCTGAATATGACTGCTTCAACAGACAGGTCATTTTAAATAATTCAGTGTAACATAACCTCCACATTTCTTTATCATATTGTTTCACTAACTTTTTATTTGCGTATGTCTGGAAATTATGAAATAACACTTAGTAAATAAATAAATAATTCATTTCTGAATGAAAATTCTATGAAGACATGGATTTTGCCCATCTTGGTGACCACTTTTATGTAGCCTCTGGAAGAGTATCTGGCATACAAGTATCCACTTAATAAATATTTGGTAAATGGAATGTGTGATACTTAAAAAAATGATGTGACTTTGTGCGGGTAACTTTACCTCTCTGTAATATCAGTTTTCCCTATATAAATAGGGATAGTTATAATAATTGTCAAGTGTACGTGAAGTGCTTTGAAATAAAAATAGTCACAATAGTAAAAGCATGCTTGATTTGCATAACGGAATACAATTAGCATGCTATTTATGCCTTTTGAAATCTATAGCTTTATTCCTAAAGTCACAAAGTGTGTGTAAAAATGGGCGTATTATCTGAAATTGAATAACTATGTGTTCTAGTACTTGTAAGGAGGCACACAGGTTGGAGAAATCAACACTTAAATAGAGGATTCAAATGAAAGATTCTGAATAGAGAAAAGCTACAGCTATGAATTTAATTGGCTCATTGAACATGAAATTGTTTCACTTTCTCTAAATACTGTCTTATGTCAAAGTTTTCCCCCTATGGGTATTATATACATTTGCAGTGATCTAATATATATATATATATATTTTTTTGATTCCTGCTAGGCATTAAAAATCTCAGTTCACCTTTAGACGGTGGGTGTACTGATTCTGTGTGTGCCGATGGCCTTTGCCAATATGGTGGTCTCTAGTTTGTGGTTTATGTATTTAAAAATGATGGACATTTTAGACATGGATAACCTATATGGTAAATTTATTGATAAAGAGGACTTGCTTGACAACAGCTGGTCTACAAAAATAAGCTTATACATAAAAAACGAATGGCCATTTTTCTAGAGCTAGGAATTCATCCTTACATGTCTAAAAACCTGTTATTGCTAGTAAGTGAAATCATGAAGATTCCATGTTCAATCACTCTTCTTAAGGAAATATTAATATTTAGCTTGATATCATCACATTGGACACACACTAGGGATTGGTTTAATATGGGCTCGATAAAAGCAGAACTGGAAGTCAAAGTAAATTTTATATTTGACTATACTCAGTTTTACCAATACTCTACACCTTTTAAAAAAGAAGAATGTCCTAGAGCCTTCAGGGAAGTATATTTTCAGATAAGTATTATTAGAAAAGAAAACAGAAATACACGTTGAGTCTCCCTTATCTAACATGCTTAGGAACAGAAGTGCTTCAGATTTTGAATATGTTAAGATTTTGAAATATTTGCATTATATACTTAATGAGTTGAACATTCCTAATCCAAAAATCCAAAATCTGAAATGCTCCTATGAGCATTTTCTTTGTGTATCATGTAAATTCTCAAAAAGTTTTAGGTTTTGGAACATTTTGGATTTCAGATTTTTGGATTAGGCAGCAAAAATAATCCATTCATGAGACAGAAAAACATCACTTTCAAAAATTAAATGTAGGTAATTATGTTTAATTAGCTTCATTGTATTTATATTCTCCTTTTTAAAAAATCAGATATATTTTAAGAATATACAATAATATAGTCTACACAGTTTGAATATGTAATAGTTTTAAGAGTGTTAAAATTTTTATCAGAAAATAAATATTATAAAAATATTGTTATATTTCTCTTTAGATATTTAAAAATAATCCTGATATTAGTTACTAACAGCAATTGTTAACTAGTTTTATTGTTTCTTTCAGTTTAAATAGTAGTATTCATGTCACAGAAGAGAATAATGTATAATTTTAAAAAACACATATTTTCATATTTTATGTTAAAGTGATTATACATATGTATATCAGTACTTATTATATATAATATTGTTATAATATCATTATGCTTTTTGGCCAGGGTAAAGTATGGCTGTGTCTCAGGTTGACATCTAGAAAGTCAGTCACCCTGCTAGACATTGACATGAGGATCAAAGAGCTCCTCTTTGTCTCCTTTTTATTAACTCTAATTCTTCATTCAAAGTGCCCTAACAATAGAACTTTTAATTTTTATATAGAGAAGTGTACTCTGCTTTTCATTAAGGCTTGTGATGGTTAATTTTATGTGTCTACTTGACTAGGTTAAGGGATACCTAGATAGTTAGTAAAACATTATTTCTGGGTATATCTCTGAGGGTGTTACCAGAAGTTATCAGCATTTGAATCAGCAGACTATCCTTACCAATGTGGGCTGGCAACGCTTAATCCACTGAGGGTCCCACTACAGCAAAAAGGCAGAGGAAGGACAAGTTTCCTCTCTCTTACTGAGCTGGAACATCTATCTTCTCCAGCCCTTAGACATTAGCACTCTTGGTTCTCAGGCCTTACCACTCAATGGAATCACACCACCAGCTTTCCTGGTTCTCCAGTTTGCAGAAGGCAGATGGGTGGACTTCTGGGCTTCCATAATTATGTGAGCCAATTTCCATAATAAATCTCTTATATATTAATATCTATACCAATATCAATATATTTACATGCATCCTATTGGTTCTGTTTCTCTGGAGATCTTAATACAAGGCTCTTAATGTGGCAAATTCTCCAAACATAGTAAGGTTTTATACGGTAGGCAATCCCCCAAACAAGAATAATGTATACCGCCAGAACTAATTTGACATGTGGCAAAGAACCATTTATCAGAAGTTCACGAAATTCTTTAACTTCACTTTTTTTATTACTTAGTTCAAGTAAAATTCAAGTTAATAGTTTTAAATTAAATACATCATGTATAGTAATTTACTATTTTAAAGAATATATTTGTGTATGTAGAGTCTATCCTTCCATTACTTTGATTTTTTTTAATATGAAATGTCATGATGAGCAATGCCTGAAATGTTTGCTATGAATTAGCACCAATTATTTCTAGCTGAGGGGACTTGGGATAGTTTCCTCTTTCTTCTCTACATTGCTTGAAATTTTAAAAATGAACATGGATCATATTTATGAGAGAAGTCATAAAAATTATTGATATTAAACCAAAAGTTTGAAAAATGTTGCACTCATAAATACTGAGAGTTGTATAAGTTGGTAGAACCAATATCAGTAATAATATCAAAGTAGATTAAAATATTTTTATCCTTGAATAAGCAATTCCACTTGCCTCCAGAATTTAACAGAAATACATAAAAAAATTCAAAAACACATTCACAAGCCCTGGTTTGCAAAAGCAAAATAATGAAAAACGCCTTCATATGATTTAATTAGAGAATGAATGTATTAAATATGGTAATGTCCTAATCTGGAATACTGTGCAGTCATTAAAAATATAAGATAGATCTATGTGTTCTGGTTTGGTAAACTATGATAGATTAGAAAAAGAAAAACTGAAACAAGAATTTATTAAATATTTAAAATGTGCTAAAAATTTCACTACCACTTTAATGCATAAACTTAGGTACTTCTTATAGCATTCTGATGAATTTGATTGAGTTGTAACTACCATTTTATAGATGAGCACATTGAGTCACTGACAGTGTGACTCGCCCTTTGACAGAGATGCTGAGAGTGGTCTGGCTCCATTGCTGCTTCTTGTAACCACTTTGATGTGTCGCCTCTAACATTAGGGCTAATGAGTACAGCATAATAATTTTGTATAAGCAAGAGAGAGAGAAAGACAGAGGTGTTTACAGAGACAAAGACACAAAGAAAGAGAAATCAAGTGCAAGGTGTATTACATCTACAAAAGAATCATGCAGCATTTGCCTAAAGTTGTCCAGATAATTATCTCAAAAGAAAGGGAATTTTATTTCCTTCTATATGATAATTTTTAGTTTATGTTTACTTTTCTGCAATTTTCAGATGAGAATAAATCATTAAATAAAGATTAAAAATATTCTTTCGTGGGTTGTTATATCTACCTGAAATGAAAACTGCTTGACTTAGTAGCTTCTGGCTGGTTGAGAGATGATGAGGGGGGATGATCAAAGTTGAGCTATTTCTCCATTCATTCAGTCTCAAACGAACTTCAGAGGAAAGAGTTTGCTTTGTCTACCCAGAAAGAATGTCCAATATTTCCTGAAATGCTTCTATGAATTTAGAATATATTTTGTTGGAATGTGTTTCCTAAATACTACAAAGGCCTTTGGAGTTACAGCCTGTAATATACCCCAAACCATGCAAAAAGTCAAAACTTTTTCAAAAGAACATTGTGTTCATTTACATCACACTGCAAGTGCTTTAAACATAGGCTGTTCTAATCATATACACTTTCATTTATGTCTCTAATTAAAAATCTCTTTAGGAAAATGGCTAGTTCAAAGAGTGAGGCAGAGAATACACAAGGTGAGCCTCGGGCATCTAACAGTTCCAAAAAGTAAGGAAGTGCTAAAAATACACACACAGCTGATGGAGATGTGTCAAAGGGATACAGGAGCCATTTGAAAGCGATGGCCATATTTGGAGTAATCTGAGGAACAAAATAGACAGAATAGTATTGGGTTATAACCCAAAATATAAAATAAATATCCACCGTCCGTCTGTGCTGATACAAATACAGATTAAAGAAATAATTGGGGAAGAAAATACAAATCTCCTCTGAACAAGAATTTAAAATAATTTTGTAGATGTTCTACCCTCAAGGAATTGGAGTATATCTCCTAACTCCTTAAATGTGGGCTCTGAAGAGGGACTGCCTTCCCACTAGTGTGGCATGGAAAGAGAGAAAAGAGTAACTCCACAGTGGAGAAACCAGACCAACACTGTCTCAGAAGGTGATCAAGGTGTTGATGTTGACCCTGATGGTGAGCCATCTCAGGCACGTGTGCCCTTTACATGATGTGATAAGAAGGCCCTTTATACTGTGGTTTCCTTACAAAATAAATAATAAGCCTGGTTTATTCCTGAAGAAAACCTCAGAAGAATCCCACTTAAGCTACAAAATACCTGATCAGTATTGCTCTGAATTGTCAAAGTCATCAAAAATAAGGAAAGACTGAAAATTTTGTTACAGACAAGTGAAGCTAAAGAGACATGACAACTCGATGTAATGTGGTATTGTGGATGGGAAACAGGAACAGGAAAAAGGAATTAGGGAAAAACTAAAGAAGTTTGAATAAAATATGGGCTTTAGTTAATAATCAAGGATTGATATCGGTGTTGAACGGTATGTATCATACCAATGCAAAGTGTTAATAATAGGAAGAAATTGGTGTGAGGTGTATGAAAACTCTACCATACTATCTTTGCATTTTTAATGTAAATCCTAAATCAATTCTAAACTAAAATTATTTATTAAGTAATAAGAAATTTTTAAAGTATTTGTAGCTTTAAAAAGAAAAGATAGGAAAGTCAAATTTCATTTCTGCATTTTCTTCTCTTTTCATCATCTCATAGCAACCTTAAAACAATCAACTGGCAGGTAACCAGTTCTGCCAGAGGTAAAACAGCAGACCTCCAGCTCAGGGAGCCAGAGCAGGAAAGATCCCAGTGGTTGCAATTGTGTAGTTTTTCTTCCTGGCCCTTTGGATAAAATCAAGCAGATGATTATTTAATCCTCAAGGTATGCTGTCACATTCTGGTACAGGCTCACAACCTACCATGCCATCATACAACAAACTATGGCTCTCACTCAGAGAATGCTTGACTCTACTCCAATGTCATTTGAATAAACGACTTGCAATTATTAACGTAGTGATCTCTATGTATGATATATTGACAAACTGACATCAGAAAGAACTTAATGAGTCACTGCCTCCTTCCTTATTTGACTTTAAGTATCTATAATCTACTTTTTAAAAAATATTTAAAAAAGTGTCTTCCTCTTTCCTACTCAGTCAATACTTAATGAAATTTTTAGCCAATGTAAAAAGAAAAAGTAACATGATTGTGATAGAATGAACTAAGAGAAGGAACAGAGTAATACAGTGGCTCACAGCATGGACTTTGGTCATGAGCAGGTTTGGAAGCCAATGCCAGCTCTGTTGACATTAGCCACATAGACTTTAGGAAGGTTACATAACATTTCTAAGTCTCAGTTTTCTCATCGGTAAAATAGACGTAATAATAACACCAACCTGATTAGTTTTTGTGAAGATTAAACAAGACTGTTTAATGTCTGAGTGCAGTCAGTTCCTGGTACACAGTAAAAGATAATATTTGACACTATTGATTTTTTTCATACAAAGAAGCTTATGCACAAATCATTTATGTATGAAGACCCCCTCTCTCACACACACATGATTAAGAGAATAGGATAAAAAGGAAGCTGTGTAGTGCAGCATGTTTAATTACTTGTTCATTCAGCAGCCACTGCTAGATACTGGAGGAGTTTTCAATCTTGTGAGTGCCACAGACCTATTAAAAGACTTATGCAAAGCACTGTGTTTTGTTCTTGGGGTCATAGACATTTTTAGAGCAGAACTAAGGAAGGGATCTAAACTACACTGCAGTGGTTTTAAAAGACATTTTGGAGCTTCTGTTTGAAGTGAGTCTCAAAGGACAAGTAGAAATCTAATGTAGGGGAAAAAGTCATTTTATATAAAGAGGACAAAATATGTAAAGGCAAGAGAGAGCATGGATGCCTAGGGAATTGGACATAATTTGGTTTGACTAGAAAAATAGGAATACCACTGGGAGAGATGCAAGAGAAGAGGCAGGAAAAGTGGACTTAGGCCAGAAGCTGAAGGGGCATTATGCAGCATTGCATTTCCATTGCATCCATTAAGCTAAGAGAATAGTTCTACAAAAGCAAAACATTTATAGTTTTGAAAGAAGTAACTAATTAGAAAATTACATTGTTAAGGTCACTGGGGAATGGACTGCAGGAGGCATACTGCAAAATTAAAATTCACTGGGGAAAAAGTGAAATCCAAGGTATAAAGGATTCACCTTCTAGTTCCGGTTTACACACTATCCAGTTATAGGAACTTGACCAAGTTTTCTAAACTCTTTGTTCCTCAGTTCCATTAAATTGTGAGAGAATATTAAACACTTTACAAAGTATTGTCAAGCTTTAATGTTCTTTACATATTGTTGTAAAATGTAAAACTATCTTTTTCTGATGTCAAATTCTTACTTCAACTAGCATGACCATGTTCTTGGTTATTCAGTGTGATACTTTTGTCACTTTTATGTCATGCTATTTCTTTAACGATGAAAAGCAATAGAGTCACTTTTGTGAGTTAAAAACTCTACGTTACAAAAATCAGCTACCTTGAGAAGAATCAGTGAATCCAGCTTGAGATTTTATAACTAGAAACATCAAAGAAGAAATTCAGATTAACTAGAAGGAATAAAAATGTCATCAATAGGGCCTATTCATTTCAAAGTGTGTTTTAAAAGTGGACAAGAGAAATGCTTCCTTTTACATTACACTGAGTTATAAAATATTGAAGTATAAATGAATACATAGCCAATGAATTTTCATAGATCTTATTTTTATCTTTCCTTCAAAATATGTAAAATCTAATATAAAAGTCATCTAAAATTTGTGACTGGTATCTTTTTATCAAATACTAAAATAGTGTACTGTTAGGTATGTATTTATAGAGAACGATTATACGTGGAATTGTAATTAACCTGTTTAAATTATAAGCACATTTTAGTGAATTTATAGTATCCTAAATGCTATATGCTCCCTGTGTTATAAAATACCAATATCATATATAGTTTAACTGTGAAACAATAATTTGGCATCAATATCTGACAAGTAATTTATCGAAGATTTAATGGAAAAGTTTACCACATGGAATTTGGAACACACAAAAGCCTGCATTGCAATATTCAAAACCAACAGCAGGTACCATAAATTTATTTGATATTTGACTATTTTTTTTTTTTCCCTCAGAGAGTCAGGCAAAACCACAAAGAGCATTTTTTGTTTTGTATTCAACTGTTTGTGGCTAATGTTCAGCTGTCTAGCACAAAGGGGATCCCTGATTCTGGAGTAAGATCTTTTTTTTTTTTTTTTTGGAGTTGCTATCTTATTCGCTTATAACTAGTGAACTATGTCAGGCAGTAAATTTCTGGGATCCCAGATTTTTTCATTGGTAAAATAAGCATTGAGATTACTTTCTTCCCCATCATACAAGGTTTGTTGTAATACTCAAATAAAATAATCTCTAGTAATTATAAATCTCTCTTTAAATATGTATTAATACAATTATTGTTTTTCTGAGTTATATAGTTTTAAATGACATAGTGCTGTTTTCATATCATGGTATAGTAATATCAAGGTGTAATTAATATTGGAAATATCAAATGATAAAATGATCTAAATGTTTTGAAAAAGTAGGAAATATTCTGGACATGTAAGAAAATAATTCTTAATTTTACCTATTTAGATTTTCATCAATTGTACTGTAAAGTTTTGAAAGTAAGCTAGCAAGTAAATATTTATTATAAGTTAATCAATGCCAACCTTATCAGAAGCTTGAGGTCATAATAATAATTACAACATCAGCATGTTTAGGAAAAATATTTGTTTCAGGTACTCTTAAATATATTCAATTTTAAAGAACTTTTCTTAAAAGTGTTAATACAATAATGATTTGGCTCAAATATGTATTTATGATTTGTCTTTTACTCTTTAATTTTTAGAATGTGCATAATATGGAAAGTATTAAACCAGGAAGTAAAACTGAATAGGAAATATATAACTAAACATATATATGTTTATCACAACCAATTTGCATATTTATTTACAAACTTATGACATGAAGATATTTAATCACATCTTAAAATAAAAATAAATATGTAGTCATTAACTTATGATGATTTGAGAACTGCATTATTTTTCCTAAATATAAAATAATAAATATGGCTATGCTGTCTCTTTGAAAGATTTTCTAAATTAACTTTAAAATAACTTATATTAAACTGTAAATAATATATGCAGGGTGCAGGTGACGCTAAATTGGTGATCAGAAATGTTATGCCCAGTTTGATTTGATATTTTAAATTGTATGTTTATTATCAAAGGATTGTTGATAGAAATGCATTATCTAACTCTAAACAATTGTAACTTGCCAAGTCATGTGTACTGGTCAATATATGTTGGAGCTAGTAATAAATGAAGAATCTGTCCTATCATTTTAAATAGCTAATATAGCATATAGGCAATTTTGGCACTCAATAATTGGGATTTAGTAAGATCAACTTGCCATTTGGATAGAAATAGATGGAACAGCATGGAGTTTGTATTTTAATTACTTCAATATCTCACTGACATTAAAATGTTCTTGCTGGTGAATGATAGGGTTTTACAGTGCACTTGTAGTAAGCAATCCATCAGTTGCAGAGCCAGTAATTGGTTTGACTCCAGTTTACAGGAATGAATGCTATGGTACTTGTCAATGAAGGAACAAAGATATTTTTACTTAACTACTTTCCTATCTGACTCATACCCTGCTGGACTCTTGAATTGAATTATGTGTTTTTATTTATTTGTGTATTTTTAGGGACAAGGTCTCTTGCTGTTGCCCAGGCTGGAGTGCAATGGAGTCAGCATAGCTCACTGCAGCGTTGAATTCTGGGCTTCCGATCCTCCTGCCTCAATCTTTTGAGCAGCTGGGACTACAGGCACACATATGTATTTTCTAATGAAGGGAATCACTTCATTAGGGATTTTACTATCTGAACACAAAGAGTGAAAAAGTGGACACACACCTTATTTATTGGTTCCTTGGAGGATGCATTGCTGACCACAAAAGATTGATAAAGTGCCTCTCTCACATCATTCTCACCAAATGGCTCCTGTTACATTCTCTGAGCATTCATTGCAGTAAGTTTATTTGAGCATTAAACTGTCACTCAGTGTTTAATTATGAAACAATTTGGCCATGACGTCTGACCTGTAATTTGCCATGTGTCCTGTCAAAATATTAATGAAAAAGCTTACCATATAAAATTGGTAAAATAGAAGTAAAATATAAAACAGAAGATTTTGCATAGGTAGAATTTTCTATGCATCATGAGTTTGCTATACATTTATCGTAATTATATATTTTACAATAAAATTAAGGAAAAAAAGCCAAATTTTTAAAAACAGGCAAAAGATAGGTAGAAGATACATATTGGCGGTAGATAGAAAGTGAAATAGTAATATAAAAAGATAATCTCACACATAGTAAGACAAACAAAAAGCTACTGAAGCATTTTTACTCATCAAATTAGGAAAAACTCAAAAATTATTGTCCTGTATTTGGAATCCTATAGAACGCAGTCCTTAGAATTTGGCTTCTTTCATTTCTTGCAATATTTTTGAGGTTCATTCATGTTGTTGCATGTTTCTAAATAATATTCTGTTGTATGATGTACCACAATTTGATTATCCATTTACCATGCGTTAGACATTGTGTTATTTGAAGAATCTGAAAATTATGAAAAAGCTAATAAATATTCATGTACTGTTTATTTTTCTTTTTGGTTTTATTTTTGGTGAGGAAATACCTATGAGAGCGATGGCTGGGTTGTACCTCAACTGCATGTTTAACTTTGTAAGAAATTGCTAACCTGTTTCACAAAACAGCTGTGCTCTTTTGCATTTTGAATGACAATGTAGGAGAGCGCCTGTTGCACTGCGTCCTTGGCAATACCAGATATTGTTAGGGTTTGTTGTTGTTTTTCTGTGTATTCCATCATAAAGAATTTGTAGTGGTATCTCATTTTCTTTAAACATTTCTGTTTCTCCAATGACTAAATGCTGTACATATCTTCTTATGTACTTATTTGACATCAGTGTCTATTTAGTATTTAAGTGTCTATTCAAATCTTTTGGTCATTTATTTATTGGTTTGTTAATTTTGTTACCATTGAGCTTTGGGTTTTCTTATACATACAGGATGTGAATACTTGGTTACATATGTGTTTTGCTATCTTTTCTACCAGTCTCTCTTTGGTCTTTTCATTTTCTTTCCAATGTCTTTAAAATACGAAAATATTTAGTTTTCATGAAGTGTATTTTTGTTTTCTTTTTAATTATTGTTTATAATTTTTGAAGGCTAAGTTAAAAATCTTGGTCTAGGCCGGGCACAGTGGCTCATGCCTGCAATCCTGGCACTCTGGGAGGCCAAAGCAGGAGGATCCCTTGAGCTCAGGAGTTTGAGACCAGCCTGAGCAAGAGCAAGACCGCATCTCTACTAAAAATAGAAAAAATTAGCCAGGTGTTCTGTTGAATACCTATGGTCCCAGCTACTGGGGAGGCTGAGGCAAGAGGATCCCTTGAGCCCAGGAGTTTGAGGTTGCTGTGAGCTAGGCTAATGCCAAGGCACTCTAGCCCCAGACAACAGAGCCAGACTATGTCTCAAAAAAAAAAAAAAAAAAACCTTTGGTCTAATGTAAGGCCACAAAGATTTTCTGCTGTGCTTTATTCTAGAAGTTTTATATTTCTGATTTTATATTTACGTCTACAATCCATTTTGAATTAATATTTGTGTATTTTTTGACATATGAGTCAAAGATTGTTTTCTCTTTTTTTGGCATATGGATATATAATTGTCTTAGTAGCATCATTTCCTCCCATGGGGAGTTTTGTGGGAAAATCCAAAAACCCGCTAGACAAATTCTAAAAAAGCTGTAACACTTTAACAGCATTTTTTGAAAACAGAACCGAACCAAAACTGGACAAAGAAAAAACTTTTGCCAAATTATCTTGGCAAGTTAATAAAAATTAATTTCCAAAATGTTTTTTTTTTTGCTCTTAGATTTTAAGTCTTAAAAAAAGATTTGACTTCGTGATTTTTTATAATTCCCTCTATTCTTTGATGGGAATGATGCTCTTTCCAGTTTTATGAATCCTATGCAGAATCAGAACCAGCTCTGTATTTCTTTTCTTAATATTTTTCCTGCCTTATGAAATAGTCTTTTGATTATTCTAGCTTATCAATTTGCTCTCCCACTGTGCCCAATCTATTTACCCTAGTTATTAAAAATTTTAACTAAAAGTTTCACTTTAATTCTAAAGAATCTATCTTCCTTTTTGTAATATGGGTGCAATAACATTCTTTTTCTCTTTTTTTTTTTTTTTTTTTTTTTTTTTTTTTTTTTTGAGACAGAGTCTTACTCTTTTGCCCAGGCTAGAGTGAGTGCTGTGGCATCAGCCTAGCTCACAGCAACCTCAAACTCCTGGGCTCAAGTGATCCTTCTGCCTCAGCCTCCTGAGTAGCTGGGACTACAGGCATGAGCACCATGCCCGGCTAATTTTTTTCTATATATTTTTATTTGGCCAATTAATTTCTTTCTAATTTTTTAGTAGAGGCCTGGTCTTGCTCTTGCTCAGGCTGGTCTCGAACTCCTGAACTCAAACAATCCTCCCGCGTTGGCCTCCCAGAGTGCTAGGATTACAGGCGTGAGCCACCATGTCCAGCCTCTTTTTCTCTTTTTTGATACTAGCTTAAAGTTTTGTTTTACTAAATTTGATTCTTCTTTTACTCTATTTCATATATATGACAATCCTCTGGTGACTTTTATAGTTCAGTTTTGGAATTAAGATATCTTGCATAAGCATATAAACTGCAGAGGTAGTGAATCCATGATTGATGCTTGTAATATAGACCTTGATGTTCAAAGCATGGTCCATGAGCCAGCATTAGCCTCACCTCAGAGCTTTGTAGGGATGCAAAATCTCAGTGCCTATCCCAGACCTACCAAATCACAATATACATTTTCACAAATTCCCAGTTGATTAATGACTGAGAAGCACTGGCCCATGCTATTTTCAATAAAAGTTTAGAGTAGAAGAAATGTGAAATTTGCAAGGTCTTCTTCTAGGGTTCTCTCCTGATCTTTTCTTTCTCATTGACTCAGACATCTAGGAAACACACCTTGTTTTAAGTTCACTGAATTTCAAAACCCCAGGACGCACTATTTATATTATAATCTTGAGGTTGTGCTTCAGAGGGTGCACAAACAGTAATGCTTTGTGAAAAGTAGGGGCACTGAGCTATTCTACAGCATTATGTCTTTACGATAATTACTGGTTTTCATGAAAGAGGAATTTCCATCATGAATGCTACTGCTGTGATAACCTGACTAATCTAAGTATTTGCTCCTTGATATCTTGTTCACGTATTATTCCCACTCCAGTTATTTTGAACCTTTGGCGTTTGCCACCCACATTTTAAGTGTGCTCTTTTGCACATCTACAGCTGTAAATCTGACTATTCATGATACCAGTTGGTGATTTCTCATACTTTCACAAGTCCTCTAAGAATTTTCCTTCTTTTCACAAATAAGTATAGATTTTATGTAGTTAAATATTTTCTTAATTTCAGTGATTGTCACTTTTGATTCAAGAGTATTATAGTGTAGCATGTCCACTTTTGATCATTTTAATTTCAAACGCAGAGCTGCATCATTCCTTTAAACCTTTTTCAGACAAGTCATACTGACTGATTTCTTAAGGTATTTACAGAACAGAGAAGCGTTTGTCTCTGTACTTCTCTTTCATGATGATTTTATTCCTACTTTCATGATGATTTTATTTCTACTTTGTCGTTCAGGCCTGTTAAGTACATTCTCATCTTGTTCTTGTTCTCCCTGTTTTCTTCATTTCCTTGTCCTTCCATTCCCTTCTTCCTTCTTATTCTATTCTTCTTCATTTTCTTTCTTTCTTTTTTTTTTTCCAGTATGTACACCTAGATTTAGCTACGCTGGTTCCTTTCTTATTGATGTTATTGTTAACCAAGTCAAGGTATTTGCCTCTGTATTTAATCCCTCTAAGTTATCACTATATAGGTGATTTAAAATGTAGTAAATTCTTTCAGAAACTCTCTGACCTTTCTGTATTGAGAAGGCATGGTGATCTCTTTCATTTCCATATTGATTACTACTAGATTTGTAGAGCAAATTTTTCTACATTTGCACATTCGTGATTTGTGGCTCGGCTCTTTTCTTTTTAAAATTGAAAACGGATATTTCTTTTCTATTTTTTTGTTTCATAATTTTCAATATTTTCAGTATTTTACAAGGAGGGGAGGAGAACGAAATTGCCTTTTTTATGTCATCTTTAAAGAGAATCCTTTGTCAATATCATTCAAAGGATCTTATAAATGAAAATAAGATTCCTACTGAAAATAGAACAATCATCTCTATATTCAAACATGGCCAGTTGGGCAAATAAACCAATTTATTTTTCATGGATTTATTTCTGAAATGTTTTGACTGCTTAACATCAAAAGTATAAGGCATATTTCTAATTCTTAGGGAGACTATAATCCTTTTAATATGCACAATACTTAAAATATGTATACAATCCAACTTGTAAATAGTAATTATAAATTTATTATAGAAATCTTATAGTTTTTATACTGTTGAAATGATAGCAATTTAGAAGACTCAAGTTGCATGTGAAAAATGTAAATTATAAAGTATATGGAAAATAAAGTACTTTTGGTCCCTAATAACACAATGAAATAATGAAAAACATAACAGAATAACAAGAAATGGAAATGTTTTCCTTTTCAGAAAATGAGAAGTCTCAATCTGAAAGTTTAAATAAATAGCAAGTTAAAATACTATCTCATACATAAGCATCACCTTTCTGATTGCATCTTTTCAAAATATTGATTTTCTGAGGTGAACTAAATTATAGTATGTCCTCCTTTGCTGTCTGTGGGGGTTACTCTCAAGACACCCCCCCATTGATATCAAAATCAACAGATGCTCAAGTCTCTGATCTAAAATGATGTAGCATTTGCATATAACTGACAGACATCCTCCCTATACTTTAAATCATCTCTAGATTATTTATGATAACTAATACAATGTAAATGCTTTGTAAATAGTTGTTATATTACATTGCTTTTTATTTGTATTATTTTTTTACTGTTGTATTGTTATTTTTTTCCAAGTTCAACAGTTGCGTAATCCACAGATCCTGAAGGCAGACTGTAGTTAGTTGTTGTTTAGCATTCTAACATAATAATCCCATTTGATAGAAGAATTCATATTTTCGATATGCAACATCACAATAATACAATAAATATATAAAATCATCAAGAAGGAACAAATCAATATGAATTAAAATGCTTTATATATTTCAAATCTACCTGGTTATATTCTTCAGTATTGCCCAAAGCATGGGTACACTGAACCATTGCTGGGAAATTCATAAATGAATATAGGATTTCTGAAGTGCATTTGCCTTTTTGCATCAATTCATTAAAATGTTTATATCTTTTGGCTCAGAAATTTATCTTTCAGGAATTTGATCATACAGAAATAATTACAGATTTATACAAAGATTGTCTACAAATATGTTTTTATAGCATTATATGTATCAGTGATAAATTGGAAACCAAGACAGTGACTGTAAATAATTAATTGGTTAATGATTATAGAATACACATAAGATGGGATACTCTCCAGCCATTATAAATAATATTGTAGAAAAGAAGTGTATTCAATTATACCATCAGATTATAAAATATTTTATTTGGCAGGATCTCATTTTATAATAAAATTGTAAGTTAAAGATATTGAGTATATAACAAGTATCAGAAACTGTGTTCAGTGATAAGGGTACAAGATGCAAAAACATTAATAATAATAAAATTAAAAGTGAACATTTTACGTGCTTCCATCTCACATATTTTTGCATTTTTGTAAGAGGACAACTATTAATAAAATAATCTAAATAAAGTATCTATACACAGACATTGTGTTTATAGGGAGCTGAATAAAATTATCCCCTTTTCATAATAATATAAGCTTTAGCTAGGACCAACTGAAATCCATATTTTTCAGCCATACAAAACCACAAAGCAGCAGTGTGATATTTTCAGTCTGAATGGTTTATGCAATCTGTGTCATAACCTTAAGGGCAAAAGGCGTGCTCTGGTTTTTCCTCCTTTTTTCTGATCCTTCTGACAAAAATGGGAACATGGCAGGGTGACCTCTCTAGTACCATGCAGATAAGAAAAATCCCTAGGTATTGAAGAGAAGTGGGTTAAAAGGGCTTGACACTGTGGTTTAAACATCCATCCCTTAACTTCTTAAACCTGTACTGATTTGCAAGAACCAACTTTATCTTGCTTAGGGCCTGTCATTTTTGGTTTCCATTAAACACTCAAACATGCATGATGACAAATGTAGCATGCAGATTATCTGTTGCAAAATAGGGCATTCCTCAGTGGAGGGACTGAGAGAACTCTCTGGCAGAGACCAAAGGACTGCTGTGAGGAAGGAGACTAATGTGTTAGACAGGAAAACAAATACACAGGAGCTTTGGTTTTATTTGGGTCAAAAGATAATCAAAACCAACCACAGGCTATCATTTTATTTCTATTTTTGAGGACATCAGCACAGTATCAAAACTCAAGAGGTAAGTCACACAGTCTCAGAATCCCATTTATGAGCATCTGATCATTGGAACCAGGACTAATACCAAGTATTTCATTGAGTTTTGAGTCAGGAAAACAAAAATCACCTCACTTTTTAAAATTTTCTTTTGGAATAATTTTTAGTTATACAAACATAGTAATGATAGTACAAAGAGTGTCTGTATATCCCTCATTCAGCTTTGTCTACTATTAACATCTGTATAACTCTGGTATATTGATCAAAACTAAGAAATTAATATTGATGTATGACACTATTATTTACAGACTGTATTTGGACTTCATTAGGTCTTTTTTTCCCCCAGTAATGTTCTTTTTGTTCTCTTCCATGATCCTATACAAGCTACCACATTTTCCTTACCCATGGATCCTTACTCTTTT
This sequence comes from Indri indri, assembly GCA_004363605.1. Classification (NCBI taxonomy): domain Eukaryota; kingdom Metazoa; phylum Chordata; class Mammalia; order Primates; family Indriidae; genus Indri; species Indri indri. The sequence goes on along the minus strand of RJWJ010001604.1, from coordinate 19,925 downwards.
CCAACTTTTAACATTTTCTCAGTTCTTCCTTATTTTCATGATATTAACACTTTTAAAGAGCACTAGCCAGTTATAGTATAAAATGTCCCTCAATTTGGGTTTGTCTGGTATATCCTCATAATTTGTTTGGGGTCATGGTTTTTGGATGAATACAAGTGGTAAAGTGTCTTCTCATAGCTCATTAATAGGGACACATGACATCAACATAGTCTGAAGATGTTAACCTCGATCACTTGGCAAGACAATGTCTGCTAGAGTTTTCCACTGTAAAATTACTGTTTTTCCCTTTCCATAGTCTATTCACGTATAATGAAGTGAGCTTAAATGAGAGTCAAAGGGAGGGGAATTAAATTCCACCTACTGAAAAGAAGTATTAAAGAATTTGTAAAACTATGTTAAAAACAATCACAATAATTAATAAATAACTATCTTGGATATAGCAATTATTGCAGTGGATTTCTGAAGATAACTTTCTGGTTTCAGTATTCTTTCTACATTTTTTTGGAATTTTTCTATAAGAAAGATTTGTTCTTTCTCCCATTTGCTTATTTATTCAAAAATTTATTCTTATCAGTATGAACTCATGAATATATATTTGCTCACATAGTTCAAAGTTTGGTCATTGTGAACTTTTTGTCTTGTCTCCTGAGCTCTTTTTGTATGCCTTCGTATGTATGTGTGTATGCACGTATGTATGTTTGTATGTATGTACATATTATTTAATCATGTCCTTAATTTTGGTGCTATGGGAGGTTTCAGTCATACTGTTGGGGCCCAACCAGGTTGAATTGTCTGCTGCACAGAGAAGAACTGATATACTGAGACAGTCGGGATTGCAATGGAGAAAGGGTTTAATTCCGCACAGCGCTGAACAGGGAGATGGGAGGAATTTCTCAAATCTGCCTCCCGGAGAATACGGGACACAGAGTTTTTAAGGATAGTTTGGCAGACAAAGCATCAGGCAATTGAGTTTGCTAATTGCCTAGGTTCAGAGCAAAATTATAGGGGTGTAGAAATCATCTTTTTGTATTGCTTCAGTTCCTGGGGTCACAATTCCAGTTGGGTCAGTTTCTTGGTATGGGCTGCTGGTCTGGGAGGGTCAGCCAATCCACAGGAATGTGGGACCTGGAAGATATCTCAGAAACTACCTGTAAGTTTCGAAAAGGTGATGGTATCTATGGAGAAAGTTAAGAATTTTTATGACCACCAGCTATGTGACTCCAGAGTAGCAATTATAGAGAAGCAAGCAAGGGGACAATGACTAATTATCATCACTATTTTTAGCTAAGCCTGTGCCTTCCCAGAGTTTTTAGGCCCTTACCCCACTTCTCACCTTGCAACCCTTTATTGAAAAGGGTGGTTTCAATATCTTCTGTTTTCCAGCTCCAACCCTAGATTCAAACATTTTTCTTTAGATCCATGGTTATTGAAATCCATTTTCTTCTATATTGTCTTCCAGAAATTGTCTAGCTTCAGGTTTACATTTAAGTCTATGACCATTTTGAGTTTAATTTTTTATAAAGTGTGAGATATATATGCTTAAAGTTAATTTTTTTGTTTCTTTTGACTAATTGCCCTTTCTTAGATTAAAGTTGATTCCTTTCTTCTCTAAAGTTGCCGAGTGTTTTTTTTTTTAAATCAAGAATGAGTGTTGAATTTTGTCAAATGCTTCTTCTGCATCAATTGAAATGATCATGTGATTATTTCTACTTTGTTAAAATGGTGAACTACGCTGACTAATTTTCAAATGTTGAAGCAGCCTTGCATCTTGGAGATGAAACCAACTTGCATCATATTGTTTAATGTTTTACTGAATTTGTTTTGCTAATATTTTCTTATTGAAGATTTGCCTACATTCGTTTGTTTAATTGTATAGGTCTATTCAGATTTTCTCTTCTTTCTTGAATGCCCTTTAGGTAATGTTGGAACTCAGACACCCACCCCCCAAAATACGTACATGCCGAATTGAAAAAAAAGCCTCAAGGTCTCTATGACCTGCCCCCTTCCCCCACATCCTCCCCAAAGCATAGGGGAGGAGGTTCTCTTCAATTCCCTTGTCTGCCTAGAGTCTGGATCTATCAAAGAAGAGAACAACTATCTTTGGTCCCTTCCCTGACTTTTCATTAACTGAATTCATATCACAGCAAGGAAAATTAAAGTCTCTCAACAAACCTGGACAGATTTTTTTGGAACAAACCATTGTCCCCTCTGTGGACCCAACAGACTTTGTCCCAGGCCATTGTATGTTCTTCACTCCTATTGAATTCTCCCTAGTAATCGATTATTTCCCTTCAACAGAATTCCTCTCCCACCTCCATCCATACCCTACTCTGCCAGGATCCAAGCTCCCATTACTTCTATAACCTCAAGATGGTATATAAGCTTCTGCACCCCATTGTAGGTCGGGTCTTCATTCAAAGGCTTCCACATCACTGAAATCTATGATTAAACAAATCTGTACACCTTTTCCCCAATTAATCTGCCTTTTGTAAGTTGATTTTTCAATGAACCTTCAGAGAGCCAGGGAGAATTTTTCCCTTGGCTCCTACAGTAGGGTATGTATTCCAAGTATTGGCATTTTTCACACAGGTTTACAGATTTATAAGCACAGAATTGAGTTGTTCACTGTATTCCCTTATCATATATTTGAACATTTAGGTTCGGTAGTGCAGTCTCTTCTTCCAAATCTAATATTGTGAAATACATATTTGGTAGTGATAGTGATTGTGTTGGTAGTGGTGGTGTTGATATTGTTGGTGAGCCTAGCTGGAGGCATATCAGTTTTATTCATCTTTTCAAAAAATCAGTTTATGGTTTTTTTGAATTTTTTCTATTTTATTCTGGTGTCAATTTTATTTATTTCTACTCTAATTGTTATTATTTTCTTTCTTCTGCTTCCTTTGGGTTTAAATAGTTCTTCCTTTTTTATACTTCTTAAGGGGGAAGTTTTGGTTAGTAATTGGAAGTGGTTTTTTTGTTGTTTTCTAACGTAAGCACTTAATATTATAAATCACCTGCTAAGCACTGACATAGGTTCATACAACATGTTTTAATATGTTATATGTTTATTTTTATTTAGTTCAAAGTATTTTGCAGATTTCCATTAGATATCCTTCTTGGCCTAGGTTTACTTAGGAGTATAATGTTTAATTTCCAAATATTTGGTGGTATTTTTGTACTGATTTCCAGTTTTACTATCTTTTATTCTGATAATTTACTTCAGTGATTTCTATTATTTCATATGTATGTCATTTTCATGTCCCAGAATATATGTTGGTTAATATTACATGTGTGCTTAAAAATAATGTATATCCAGTTTTAGATTTCAGTGCTTTATTCATGTCAATTGGTCATATTGGTTGATAACCTGACATCATTTATCTATAGATGTATTGGTATTTTGCCATGTGTTTTATCAATTGTTCAGAGAGGCCTGCTAATGTTTCAAAGTAGGATTATATATTTGCCTATTTCTTTTTTAGATCTGTTAGCTTTTGCCTCATGCACTTTGAATCTCTCATTTTAGATGTATACATACCTAGGAGGATTGACTCATTTATCAGTATGTATTGTACTGTAATATCTCTGATAATATTACTTGTCTCAGTCTTCTTTTTATGAAATTAGTATAGCTATCCCAGAATTCTTTGATTATTTTTGCTTGGTATATTTTCTCCATCTTTTAGATTTAGCATCTCTGTATCTCCATACTTGAAGAATATTTCTTGTAAGCTGCATGTACCTGAGTCTTGCATTTATATCTAATACAAAGATCTCTGTTTTAACTAGTTTACTTAGATCATTCTCATTTATTTCATTTAACAGGATGAAATAATGTCTTTTACAGCAACTTAGATAGAACTGGGAGCCCTTATCCTAAGTGAAGTAACTCAGGAACAAATAATCAAATAACTCATGTTCAAACTTAGAAGTAGGAGCTAAGCTATAGCATGTGTGGTCATATGGAGAGACATAATGGATATTGAGATGCAGAATGCAAAAGGTGGGAGTGGGGTGAGGCATGAAAAATTACGTATTGGGCACAACGTACAGTGTATCTGTATCTTGTGACAGATACTAAAAGCCCAGACTTCACCACTATGCAATTCATCCACGTAACAAAAAGCTATTTGTATTCCTTAAATCCAGTGAGATTGAAAGAATATACTGCCTTCAGTATTTTCTCTGTTATTGGTTTTCGGCTGATTGAATGTGACATGATTAGGGTTTTTTGTTTATTTATTTTCTTATTTCTGTTTGCCATATTTTTCTTTCCTTGGTGTTCCCTGTGATATTTAAACATAAAATTTGGAATATGTTAATTTTGCAAAATTCTTGGACATTTTTTATTTAAGTATTTCTTCTGTCATTTTCTCTCTTTTTTCTTTTTCTGAGTTTCCAATTACACATATTGTACATGGCTTGAATATATTGTTCTTTTCTTCCTTTTTTTTTTTTTTTTTTTT
>RJWJ010001604.1:0-15359 GCA_004363605.1 Indri indri | reverse complement strand
CCTATCTTCTATATCTGTGATTTTTTTCCCTCTACGGTATCAAGTCCTCTAAGCAACCTGTCAAAGATATTTTTTTATTTCCAATCCTGTGAAGTTTCTTTGTGTTTGCTTGTTTGTTTTTCATGTCTAACATTTCCATTTGATTTGCTGTTATAATTTTTTTCTCCCTGGTGAAAATACTTTTCTGATATTGCATGTTGTCTACCTTTTTGTGTTAGAGATTTTAATATATTAATCTTGGTTATTTTAAATTTTCTCTTTTTCACTCATTTATGTCATATCTCACATTTGTGTCATATCTCAATGTGGTTTAATGATTGCTATGTCTCTTCAGACTGTGCTTTTATTTGCCTTCTTTTTTTTTTTTTTTTGGAGGCCACTTTTTTTTTTTTTATCAAACAATAGATAGCAAGGTAAAAATTATTTAGACTCAAAGACAAGAATAACTTTTCCCCTGCAAGGACATATATGGGGGCGGGGAGCTTGTGTTAATGCAGACAGGAACTGGGGTTATTTAATGCTTGCTCTTCACTCAACTTTGGGTCTACCTTTTTGACTTTGAATAATTGTGTGTGGGGGGGGAGGGTATGCTGCTCCCCAGAGACAATCTTACTCTTCTAGCAATCTCAGCTATATTAATTCTTAGTTTTGCTTGATGCTTTTTATAATGTAATGCTAGCAGGAGCCTCGGAGTGGGGACATTCTTTGATGTATTGATTAAATATCAGTCTTACGTAGGCTCTCTGAACTTCAGTCTTAGGAATATGGGCTTCAAAACTGCTCTTGCTCTTCTGCTAGATATGGCCATGTATTCCTGTACTTCTGCATAGGTAGAGCACGTTTACATTTTTTTCCTCTCCCACAGATGCAGTGAGTTTCCTTTAGTACCCAGAGTATAGTTTTCTGGACCATTCCCTTTTAGATGAAGGGTTGTGTGTTTGTTTGTGGTGGGGAGGTGCATAGTGACCAAGCGAACCCTGAGTTCCCCTCAGCTTGTCCAAAGTTTAAACAAGCTTCTTCCTGAGTTTAGTGCCCCGATTTATCTTTTTTAGAGCATTTACTTTAGAAAACTTGTAACTGTAATTTCTTCCTTTGCTTATTTGAGATATAAATCTCCCAGACTCTTGCCAGTTTTACAACCCAGGAATGTCTTTTCAAGGATCTAGGAGGCATATCTTTGACATGTAATAATTAAGAAAGATCTTACTTTATCTCCCAGTTTCTATGGGAGGGTAGAAACCTAACTTCAGTAAGCACCACTTAGCAAACAAAAATAACCTAATCAAATGGACCAAGTTCCTCTCTAAGGTCTTCTAGAACTTTTCCATTTCTTCACCCAGTGTTTAAAAACTCTCCCACATTTTCTTTCAGTGGAGTTGACTTCAATCGTCTCCCATGTTGCAATAGCCTTGATAAAGTCTTGATAAATAGCATTAAATGACACATCATTTTTAACAATTGTCATTGCAACTTTTCTTCAATAATGGGGAAGATGAGTTTGGATGGATTTTTGGTAGTGGCAATGTTCTTTTTCCTTAGCCAAGGGAAATTTTACCAGGATTCCATGACCATTGCTGTGAGTACCTTGAAAGGTTCTTGGGGGAAGAGTCTGTAAGAAGGTATAAATCTCCTATGAACTCAGCCTACAGTAACTTCACACTCTCACACCAATTCATACACAATGTTTTGCAATTTATTAGTCATCTCTGCCTAAATCTTCTTATCAATTTATATGGTGGTCTGTGGTGTCTGTCTAAGGTCATTCTGTGCTCTGTTCCTGTCTCTCGCCATAGACATCTGATTTCAACACAGTTGTTTGCCCTACAACTTCAGTTCTCTCATGTGTTCAAAGAAGTTCCTGTTGTTCAGTTTGTGCAGTCATTGCCTTGTTATAAGGCTGGGGAGACTCTCTTTTCAACTCTCTACAAATCTGATTAGATACTGCAAAATTTTAACAGATAGAAAATCATATGGTGATTGTAAAATTGAACTTAAAAAAAAGAGAGAACAGGCAACAAAAAGGCCATGACTTCAGAAAATAGCTACTGCATCTAGGGCTGGGAGAACCAAAAGGAAGAGGTTAGAGTTATTAGAACCTAGAACTTTGGGAAAGTGGTCCCACAGATATAGGGCTCAGAAGTAGGAATAGAGGGCACTGGCCAGCAGGCATTGTTTTCTAAGGAGCTCAGAGGAATGTCCATGTGGAACTTGGACTTTGACATTTTAGGATGAGGCCCTAGCTCACTAGTGCTTATGCCTGTGAGGAGCTGCAATGAGGCTCGCTATAAATACAGGGAAAAAGTAAACAAGAAGCTGAAAACAACTGCTTCCATTTTAACTGCCTATACATGTTGCCAGAGTGAAGCAGAAAAAGAGTGAGAAAATCAGAAATATTATCATCACTCGAACTCCTCCAGATATTTCGTGTCTCTTACGCTGGTGCTTGGTATTGGCTGAATGTAAAAGAAATGCAGCTGGAAAGGGGAAAAAAGGGGAATGCTCATCCCAGCACCATCAGAATACTGAAAGACGGGCATGACACAGAAAGAGAATAGCCCTATAATTAGCACAAAAAATGTTTTTGTATTACTTTTGCCATCCAAAAGACCAATAGGATGCCTAAATAGTAGAAATGAGAACTTTGTTGGCATTAAAGGTTTGCAAGCCAGGAAGAGACAGTCTCTGGAACGTGTTGAAGGTGCCCTTTCTTCAAAGAGGGAAAGGACAGGGTGGGTTGCATGCGTCACAGAACACGTATCATACAGGTTTGGCGGGTTTAGGGGAAAATCTATACATATTTATAAGCGGGGTAGAGCACAGGTGCAATGGGTAAATATTTACCTAATGTACAGCCCGTGTTCACTTTGGGGTGGGGTTTTAGTAATAAAATGAGGTGGAATTTGGCTTTTTAAGTCAAAAGATGAACTATAGCACAAAAACGTTTGTGCATAGCCCCTATAAGCTGGCTGAAACTGTCTTAAGGTCTGCAGCTGCTTATCAGGAAAGAATGTTTGTGAGGGCCATCCTCTGTCCAATTTTCTTGGCTATAAATTTGCCATACCAGCTGGGTCCTAATTCTCAATCCATAGGTAGCTTGGTTTCCTTAGAGTCTCTCTTAGTTGATACAGGGATGTCTATTTTGGTCTCTCAGATTATTTATAAAAGTAGGTTTCTATAATACTATACCAAATTATTATATATACATGTAAATTTTATATGTATTTAAAATACTGTCCCTTATCATAGTATGACACTGTGTTTTAGTTGCAAAAGTACCTGAGAAAGATAAAGACATAGAGAGAGACAGAGGAATTATACAATACTAGTTCCACTTTAAATTCTGTTTTCTTGCTGTTTAGTTTTGTTTTTATTGTTTGTTTGTTTCACCTTGATAAAGGATATGTATTAGTACTAGAATACACAAATCTAAAATTTTAAGGCTATTAAAATGACCTAGCCACTTCAACAGATGCATTCTCTAAGGGCAGGATACTCCATGGCGTAATAAAGACAGCTTTGAAAAGCATGTCATTAGAAATGTAATAACATATTCTCAGTACATCACGTCACATTATGGATACATTATCCTTCTGCTGTGTGAATTTGATTCCCATTGCCACAAAGAGAAAAAAAAAAAACACACAAAGAAAATTAAACTTTAAGAGTTTCCTTTGTTCTGACATTTCTGTGTTATCATTGCTAATAATTTTTAATCAATACTACTTGGAGAAATAAACAGAAATTTTGTGTATCTATAATGCTTTGATTTTTGCACATACAATGAATTTTGAATTATTGTTTCTGGAGCCATTTTATTATAATTTTCTTTTTCTCTTAAGAATGGTGTGTTCTTAAAACAAATCATTTAAATGTTACTGTATTAAAAGTCATAAGCTTTCCCAAAATTAATATTATAAAATTCTGTATATAATGGCACTTAATGTTAAAAAAACGGCAAGTACACACTTGCACAGGAAACACAAAGTTCTTGAGTTGCATGCTGTGATGTTTTAGCAGCTGCCTTTTCTCAGGACTTTAAAGATACTTACAGATTGTTTACAATGTGTTTCATATATAAAACCAGTGCACTCTCTCTTTAAGCTGCATTTATGACTGATGGATAATCCAATTGCTAAAAGTGAACACAGAAGGGATACAAATAAAGGATTTTTACCAAAAGTTGTTCAAAATATCACAGCTTCAACTCCAACTGTGTTTTCATTCATGCATCCGTTTATTACACCTTAAAAATTGCCATCTGTGTGAATTCTTATTTCTATGTGCGAGTAAACCTGCACACTAAATATATACAAGCAGACACCATAATTCAAAGATAAAAATCAAGTCAAAAGCAAAACCTAATTGAACATTTTGTTTTGATGGTGATAACGTGGGTGGGTAATCCTATTTGCATTTTAAATATATAAGCTTGACTACTCTTATTTAAGTTTTGTGACCTAACTTCAGTGATGCGAGTATGATTATCTTAATAAAGAAAAGACAAATCACTTTGCTCTCCATTAAAGTGGAAAAAAGTAAAGCAATATTGAATTATTTTGTAAAATATGGAAAATTGTTCTCTAAACAATATGATGTCTTCTTATACTTGCTTTTATAGTTGGGAAGAGTTAAATAGTTATATTTACCTTGTTATATGTGTCAGTATACATGATTCATAAATTACAGTTTGAGAGATATCAAAGAGCGTGTGCATGTGTGGGTGGGTATAACAATGAAATACCTTTCTTATAAAAGTCTTGTTTACTCATCTATTCTTCCAAGAGATTATCTTCTCAAAGATACAGAGAGTATATATACACATTTTAAAATCTAAGTAAAGAAAATGGTAAGTTTAAACATGTAAAGGGTGCTAAACTCATTTTAAATACATATATATAATGAAATGTGCAATAAAACATGTATTTTGAAATAAAAGAATAAACAAAACTATTTTTAAAGATACTGAAAAAATCCGTAAGTTGTGGTTTTAAAATTGCTTTCCACTTTAGGAGATATTATTCTACATTGTTGAATACATAGTAAGCAGTCAATACATGCTTCTTGAGGTGAAACAAACTTTTTAAATTGGATATTTTTACTCAAGAACAATAACAAAATTCCACTGTATCACAGGCTGCATTTAGAAAGAGCAAAACAGTTAATATTGGAAAAAATATTAATTTTATTTGGGGTATGATGGTTTTAAACTCTCATTTAAAACATTCTCATTGAAAGCTAATTGAATGGAAAAGTTCATGCTAACACTGCTAGGTAGGATGAAAGGGAGGGAAAAGTCACATCTGCTAAACTTTTAAAGAAAACTCCAATGAGATAAAGATATTAATTAATCATTTTCCATATTTACATAATTAAAGTTGTAAAAACATTTATAGAGTTTTTTTATGCTCTGAAATGTAGAGATAACAGAATTAGAGAAGATCTCTGTTTCTTATACTCAGAAAATTACTAAGAAAGTGACACTCATTTCATTATGTTATAATTATTGTCGCTATTTACTTGGTAGTTACTTCATAATCATGTTTAGCCATGAACTGTATTATTTTGGAAGAAATTTGAACGAAACGGCAAATTGATTCTTCTCATATTGCATATAAATGGGTAAAGCATTGAATATGGGTTTTGGATAATTACTGAAAATAATAGTGATAATATCGAATATTAATTAAATTTTTTTTCTTGTGTTTTGAAGACCAGCTTCAAATCCAGTCCATCAATTGAGACTGAAATTCTGCATGTTTTCCTTCTGCGGCATTGTATTACTCTCTCCTTGTGCCCCAACTATGTATAATATTAGAGATATTGTATCCTAGAACATGTCTTCCAAAGGCAAGCAATATCCACTTGACTCCTACATAGCAACCGAACTCTAGTACATTGCTTTTCTGCCTCGTGAAATTAATTGGCTATAGCAATACATACAATTGTCTTATCATGGCTAATTATCCATATGCATGGGACTTTTGTGCCTTTTTCCTGACCTCTGGGTTACATCTTTAAAGCTATTATCTTCCTTCAAAATATGCCCACATAAACAGACAGATATTGCCTTGTTTGAGTTAGTTCCCATTCACAATACAGGGACCCACCTTGCTTCCCATTAGAGACCCTTTCTGCCATTCTCCACTTCCCTGCCATCACTACAAACAGGGAATGTTCTGCTTAAGTAAAAAAAAAAAAAAAAAAAAAAATGAAGACAAATGACATAACTCAACCATCTATTACCTTTGGAAATTGTTTGCCTACAGGACTGAAGAAGTATGGTCACTGGGGGACTAATGACTTCATGAAGTGATTTGGGCAGAGCGGCCAACTGGAAGGGTATGGGTTTCAAAATAAAAAGGACAGAAAACAGCAAAACAAGATGTATGAAGCTGAATGATTACAGAATATAAAGCTGCATCACATGGTGAGTCGGCTTAGAAATTTGAGCATTAGTCATATTTACTGGAGATCTTTAGAATAGGGGTGGTGTTGGATGATGATATCATAGCTTGCTTTAGTTATTATACTTCAGTTCAATTGACAGAGAAAGTTCTACTTGATTTATTTGTTATCATATATTAGCAAATTATAGTTGTATATATTTATGGGCACAAAGTGGTGTTGTATTTTTGAATACAATATGTAAATATTAAATTGATCTAATGAACATATTTATCACCTCAAATAGTTAACATTTTTGTGATGAAAACATTAGAAATTTAGTTATACTGAAATGTATTAAAATCAGTATTAGCTATATTCATCACTGATAATAGCCATTTTAACAGATGTAAGGTGATATTTCATTGTGGTTTTAATTTGCATTTCCTTGATTAGTTATGATGAGCATTTTTTATGTATCTGTCATGAAGCGTTTCCCCTATGTTTTCTTCTAGTAGCTTCACATTTTCAAGTATTATATTTAAGTCTCTGATTCATTTTGAATTTATTCTAGTATATGATTAGAGATAACGGTCCAATTTCATTCTTCAGCATGCAGTTATCCAGCTGTGCCAACACCATTTATTGAAGATTGTCCTTTCCTCATTGTATGTTCTCGGCACCTTAGTCTAAAATCAAAAGACCATAAATGTGTGGGTTTATTTCTGGGTTATCTATCCTATTCCATTGGTCAATGTGTCTGTTTTTATGCCAGTACCATGCTGTTTTCATTACTTTAGTTCAGTAATATATTTTGAAGTCATGTAATGTGATGTCTCCAGGTTTGTTTTTTTAGTTCAAGATTGCTTTGGCTATTTAGGGTCTTTTAAATCCATAAAAATTTTAGGATTGTTTTATGCTATTTCTACTAAAAAATGACATTGGAATTTTGAAAAAGATTATATTGAATCTATAGATTGCTTTGGGTAGTATGAACATTTTAATGACATCGATTCTTCATATCCATGGCCACACAATTCCTTCCCATTTATTTATGTCTTCAATACTTTTATTCATGTTTCATAGTCTTAAGTATACAGATCTTTCATCTTCTTGGTTAAATTTATTCCTAAGTATTTTTATGCTATCGTAAATGGGATTCTTTTCTTAATTTTTTCAGACAATTTATTGTTAGTGTATAAAAACACTACTGATTTTTTTTATGTAGAGTTTGTAACTTGCAAGTTTATTGAATACATTTAACTATTCTAACAGTTTTTTTGGTGGAATTTGTAGGGTTTTCTGCATATAAGATTGTGTCATCAGCAAACAGAGACAATTTCACTTCTTCCTTTTCTATTTGGATGAATTTTTTTTTTCCTCTACATTATTGCTCTAGCTAAGACTTCCAGTACTATCTTCAACAGATACGGCAAGACTGGGCATCCTTGTCTTGTTCCTGACCTTAAAGGAAAGGCCTTTAACTTTTCACCACTGAGTAAGATATTAGCTATGAAGTTGTCATTTATAGCCTTGACTGTGTTGAGGAATATTTCTTCTACACCTAGTTTGTTGATAGGTTTTATGATGAAAGGATGTTGAATTTTGTCAATTTTTTTTTTTTTGCATCCATTAAGGTGATCATGTGGTCTTTGTCCTTCATTCTGTTAATATGGGGATACACAATTATTGATTTGCATATGTTGAACCACCTTATATCCCAGGGATAAATTCCACTTAATCATGGTGAAAGATCCTTTTGATGTCCTGCTAAATTTGGTTTGCTAGTATTTTGTTGAGGATTTTTGCATCTATATTCATCAGAATATAGATGGCTTTTAATTTTTTTTTTCTTCTAGTGTCCTTGTCTTTATTTGGTATCAGAGTATTGATGGCCTCTTAAAATGAGTTTAGAAATAGTCCCTCCTCTTTAAAATTACAGAATAGTTTGAGAGGGATTGGTATTAGCTCATCTTTAAATGTTTAGTAGAACTAGACAGTGAAGCCCTCTGGTCCTGGACATTTCTTTCATAAGAGACTTTTTATTACTAATTCAATCTCCTTCTTATTAATATACTTAGATTATTTCATGTTGTCATGATTCATTTTTGGTAGGTTATATGTTCCTAGGAATTTATTCATGTTTTCTAGGTTTTTCAATTTATCAGCATGTACATTCATGATTATTTGTACTTCTGTTGTATTAGTTGTAATGTCTCCCTTTTCATTTCTAATTTTACTTATTAAAAAGTAAAAATAGTGACATTTTTGATGGATATGTTAATTTGCTTCAGCTTTGTGATTTTTTACTATCTATATGTATTCTATAACATCGTGGCATAAATCTTAAATATATACAATAAAATTTGTTCTTTACAAAAATTTCAAACTTTTATCTTTACTGATGTTGATAAAAAACTTATAGTACACTTATTTCAGGCCTTCTATTTTCCCTGGAAACTTACAGTGAACAATTATTTTCACACTCTCTGTGAAACTAGGTTACCATTTACTTGTTAAATGGCTTCCAGTTACATCAAATATTCAAAATGTCCTTGGTAGGGTTTCAATTTGAAATGTAGGCTGATACCTAAACAAGAGAGTCAGCTAATATATGAAAAGCTGTAAGAGGCTGAGGAGCGCTTCTTTTTCCTTTTTCTTTCTTCTTTCTTTCTCTTTCCCTTTCCTTCTCCTTTCTTCCTTCCTCCCTCCCTCCCTCCATTCTTTCCTTCCTTCCTTCCTTCTCTTCCTTCCTCCTTTCAAGGACATAATTACAAATTACTGATGTTTAAGCTAAAGAGAGTGAAAACATAGGAATGGAAAACACAGAAGAGTGATAGGATGCCCATGCCCTAATCACCAGAACCTGTGAATATTAAGTGACTTTGCAGATGTAATTATGTTAAAGATCTTGAAATGGGTAAATTTTCCTGATTATTGTGGAGACAAATTTCAGAGGTCCTCATAAAAGGGATGCAGGAGGATCAGAGTCAATGAAGAAGATGTAACAATAGAAACAGAGCTCAGAGTGATGAAATCAGGAGTCAAGACTATGAACAGTCTCTAAAAGCTGGAAAAGAAGAGAAATAGATTCTCCCCTTAAACCTCAAGAGGAAACCCAGCTCTGCCAACCCATTTTGGGCTTCTGACCTCCAAAATTATAAGTTAATAAATTTGTATTGTTTATAGCCACTAAGTTTGTGATAATTTGCCACAACAGCAATACAAAATCAATATTACCTCATCCAAACAGAGTGGAATACAGTGTGTAAGAGAAAACAGCCACTCCCTATATAAGAGGCAGTGGACCCAGGGAGAGCTGGGTTTCAGCTAGAGCAAAGCATGCAGGTTGAGGTTATAGAGCATTTGGAAAGAACACTGGGGGAAATATTCCAGGAATTTAGGAAGAAAGGAAGATTAGCTCACAAAAGGATGATTTGAAGACCTATATAGCAATGATGACTCTGGAGGAAAAGAGATGAACTGGAGTCCTGGGCTTCTGAGGACGTCTGACGAAATGAGGAGTAGAGGATAAATGTTAAGACACCAAGCAGTGGAGAGTTAGGGAGGGCAAATTTACCTCCCAAGGAATAGTCACATCTGCCCATGGAGACTTAGATGCAAAAGGGAGGGGGCGGGTCTTAAATGGAACATCACAAACTCTCAGTCTTTTCTCTTATTACTCAACTATGCAAAGGTCTGGGACTTACTCTTTATGCTTGCTAATATAGAGCATAAAATATTAAGGGAGCAAATGATAAAAGAAGCAATGTATAGACACTAGAATCTGAGGAGCATAACCTTATAATCTGAGTTTAAAGGCAACTAATGCCTTTAACGTCTGGGTTTAAAAAGGGAAATTAAGTGGTTTTGTGGATTTGGGGAGAAAAGAGTTTGTTTGGAGCATGGCATGTTGCATGGAGACATACAAGAAAAAGTGATAGATACCTCAAATTGGTATTGGATGTTCTGTCTGAATCTAAGAGAGGGAAAGGATTATATAAGGTGTTGTGAAGAAGAAAAATGTGAAATGATAATGCAACAGAAACGAGAAATGATGGCTTTTACTCTGCAAGTTGGGAGCCAGGACTTTAGGTAGGAGTTAAGTTGTTGACCTCTAGATCAACTTGATTCTTAGATGTATTTTTGTATGACAAAACACCACATAATATAGATCACTCAAATAAAAGATAGTGCCGAAAGAGCTTTAAGTGAAAAAAAAAAAATAGAATTTATACAAGTAAAGTTGCACTTTTTACAATAGTGATGAAAAAAGGAAACCTGTGTCTGATGATTTCTCATATTCTTTCCTATTGAAAAATGAATGCCTTATTTTACTGTGTGCTTTCAGTACAATATGTTAGTCCATGAATTTTGCAGAAGATGAATCCATAGGAAATTATCAGAACAGCCATATAAGTCCCAGAGCCTAAATTCAACAGCAGTTGTACACATATTAGTTCAGTGAGCAGTACTGGATTTTCACAAACATGCTGACTTATGATGACCAAAATGAAAAATGAATACCAGCAATGGAGCCTGAATAGCAATAAGTGGAAGTCGGCAGATGGTGTGTGAATATCACACTGGCACTGGAAAATTGCAGAACAGACAGCCATGCTTACTATGATGACAGATTGACTGACTAGAAAAAGCTTGAGTGTACTTGTGGTGTTTTCCCTAGTGTTTTAATTGGAGACATAAAAGTTCATAGTAAGCTCCATATCAGTTAGAAACATCAAATTCAACTTAGTGTAGGCTTAGTGTATCGGTTCAATCATTTTTTTGTTTGAGCAAATCTATATATTAACTAATTAGCATAGAACATGAACTATGTCTCCATTATTAAGAAATACTGGTTTTAATGTATGTCCTTTGAAATAAAATTAAGTGACCACATAAAGGCATGAATATTATACTACTTACTTTATAAGCATATTATGCTTATGATAAACTGTGATGTTTAATAATTTTCAAAGAAAATGTGGCCACTGAGGTGATTTAGGCAGAAGTATCATTCATCTTTACCTTACTTCAAAAGGTTGCATTATATCATCAAAACAATAACTATCTTTATGATTAATGATGTGTTAACTTGTCTATAAATTTGTTGATGAGTCAAAGGTGAATTAAGAAATTCAGCCTTCCCAGATAAGAAAGCATCATAGTACTTAAGTTCAAATCATCAATGACAAAACAAAATTTACTAGAAACCCAAGGAAATAGCCATTAAAGGAACATATTAATAAGATGATTTGACGATAAACATACCGCGATGGAAGTCATCTTTCTCAAGAGTCTTCAAATATTGTTATTTATCTTCAAAAGCATTGTTCAAATAACTATGCAAGAAACTCTGGCTTTATACATTTATTATGGAAGGTCTTTCTGAACTGTACAGATAAACTATAAACAAACGGGAAAAACAGGACTTCAAATATAATTGGATTAGGTAAGATGGAATATAAATATCATAGAGTGTGTATGATCTTGCTAACTTGAAAAGCAGTTTCAGCTTCTTAGTCCACTCACAAGTCACAGAAATAATTATATGCAAAAAAAAGTCTAATTCATTTTTCTATATGGATATGTAACAGAATTTCAAAAACATTTTTGAGGAAAAATATACAATCCACGTATGAATTAGTTTTAAGAAATGTTTATCTCATAATCAATGGATAGTCTAGTATTTTTAATTCCTTTGATGACTACATACAATGCTCTAAATTCCAGCAACAAATACGTGTTCAGTTTACTGTCATACTGGGAAAAATATGGTTTTGAAAAATTTAGAGATTATTTGGCAAGATTTTCATTTTCATGGTAGAAATTATTGAATCTAGCCCATGATCTCAAGAGATATATATTAAATTGAGTATTTTATTTCATTAATGTGTTGTTTATTGTTTTTCTGGATCTCACATACTGAATTATGTGCATAGAGACTTGAACAAATTTACAAAATCAATTTTGAAATATAATAGCGATGTTTAGAAGTTAGTCATAACTCCTCTTTAGAGACCTTTTTATCTGCAATCTGTATATAGCGTCCAATGTACTTGAACTGGTTCTTCTAGAGCTGCCTTTTTTTCTTTTCGGAAATTTAGAGAGAGTCCAAAAAATTTTTTAAAAGACGGAGAGAGAGAATTGCTTTTATAGAGCAACAGCAAAAACTAAGATATTATGAACTGTTCAATATTTACTGGTGGAGAGATAAAGGTTGTAAACAAACATGGTTATCATATGATAAACCTCAGAGTTTAGAAAAATGAGAGTGTTTTGCAAGCAGTGCCTCCTGTAGAGTCCAGCTGTCCAATGTCTTCATATCAGTTGCAGTTTCCAAAAGATATTCATCTGTCACTCGTATTGACTGATAATCATAACTGAGTGAACAGCCACATGTATTTTATTTAATTTTAAAGTAGTATCAGGTGTTACTTAGTTTTCACGTATAATACTTGAGACAGTCCTTACAAAGAATTAATGCAACAAAATATCCAAGTTTTCCCGAATAGAGCGGTCAGATGAATTACTATAAAGATGTGCTAAATAAGGTCAAGCAGAAGAATGTTTCTTATGATTTTAAGAACTTTAAAGTAGCAGTGAAATTAAGGGAATGTCCTCCATACTGAAATGAAGTGACTCGAGTTTGAAAGCAAAAGAAAGAGATGCCTTTTAGAAAATAAATTAGCTTCAGAACTGACTATTTAATCAATTCTCAAATCAGAAGTAACATCTATCTTCTTTAAATAGAAAAGAAAATTTAAAAAAAGAAAGAGAGGAAACAAAAAACGGGAATGAAGTAGTAACGCTACATCAAATACTTTAGTACAATATATCCTATTATATTTTTAGTAAATTATATCTTCCCTGGATAAAAATAAAGATTAATATAAAATATAAAATATATTGGACCATACTTTGATTTCATATCTATTGATCTACCTATATAAATTACATATTTCATTAAAATAGGCATGAAATTGAAGAGCTAGTTTCTTTTCTTGAATTAGGAGGATAAATCTAGAGACAAGTTTTAATATACTTAATAAAAATTATTTAGGAACACTAAAAACAGAATTGACAGGGAAATAGGACCCAGAACTACCCATGCTGAATGAAAAGTAAACTTCATTTGCTTGACTTTGTTGTGGGTCCCAGGGAGGCACAGGAGTGACAGTGGTGAGAAGTTGCAGCTATTCCTCTAAGAGTATGGAAACATTTCCGTATTCTAACAACTGGTACAGCCGTGTCAACTTAGGACTTGGAAAAAGTGTTTCTTCTCCGTTGGAAGAAATGTCAATATATATATAACTCGGGGGCTGTTTTCCATAAGTCATGTTTTCAGCTATCTGGGAAAGGCAGACTGCTCTCAATGGGAATATAGAGAAGGTAGACAAGGACGTATTCATGACACATGCCCATTCTTGTCTGTAGGTGTTCCTGTAGGGCTACTACATCCCTACTCTTCTTTGGGGCTTTGGTTATTGAATCTTTCCTTCACTAAGATATCATGTGCAAAAGTCATTTCAAAATGGGTACAAACTAAATTTAAGGAGACCAGCTAGGATATATTTAGTAAAACAGAAAATGATGATAAAATAATCTAAGTCAGACGAATGAATAAGCAAAGCAGCATTTGAAACAAAAAAGAGGGGGATATATTGAACAGCGATTTTGGAAATGGAATCAAAAGACCTTATAACCAACTAGATACCAGGGCAGGAACTGAGTAGATGATGATATTTGCTTGGTCGGCCAAAACAAACAAAACACTCAAAAAACCACAAATCAATTTACTTGAAGTAGTTAAATACAAGTGTACTGATATATCAGAATAATACCAGATTCGAAAAAGAATAAGAAAAAGGGAAAATATGCCTACTGTGGTATAATTAAGTCAGAGATAATAATATAGGTACAATGTATAGTCCGATTTTTGTATTGCTTAAAAGTGATCAAAGTTACACATGCACTTGTATAATTAAATAAACTGATCAAATAATTTTAAAGATAAGAATAAGGACTTGTTGAGAGAGAGAGAGAGAAAAAAAAAGATTATTTTCTTTTCTAAGAAAGCATTGTAACACCTAAAGGAGCCCTATAGGTCATAGGAGAGTGAAAAGGAATTTTGCAAGAGGCCTTCCTCAGGCCTTGTACACCTTTTGGGTGTGTGAGACATATGTGATATTCGATAGTGATAGCTTTTATAAAATGTAATTATTTCTATTAGAAACAAAGAATGGCAAAATAGATGCCAATTGATCTTACATTTTAAAACTAAATGCTGGACCACCCAAGTAGTATACCCTAAAAGAATATGAAGAACAATTCAGCATGTATCAATCAGCATATCATTCCATTTCCAGCTTCTTTACGATGCTTTGGGGAGACAAAACAGGTCATTAGAGAACTATTGCTGTGCTGTATTTCTCTTCAATCCGCCTCTATGGGATAAAGAGGTTTCCCCTTTGATTTATTTATTTTGTTTTTTTTTTTTACATTTCTGAATTTTTTTTTATTATTTTATTTTATTTTATTCCAGGGTTTTGTGAGGGTACAAACACTACAGTTACACTTTATGCCTTTGCCTCACCCAAGTGCGGGTTTAAGGCGTGCCCTTCCCTCCCCCCTTAGTGCTCCCCGTGTCCTTTAGTTGTTGATTGGCCCCCCCATCCCCCTAATCCCTAGAGAGTATTTCTGCCATGTGATCAACCTAGTGTTGATCAGTTAGAACCAGTTTGATGGTGAGTACAAGTGGAGCCCGTTCTTCTGGTCTTGTGGTGCTTCACTTTGGATAATGGGCTTAAGTTTAATCCAGGAAAGTGTAAGAGGTGCTAGATCACTGTCGTTTCTTATGATTGAGTAATATTCCATTGTAAATATATACCAAATTTTATTAATCCACTCATGGATTGACGGGCACTTGGGTTGTTTCCACATCCTTGCGATTGTGAATTGTGCTGCCATAAACA
>RJWJ010001603.1:44726-125152 GCA_004363605.1 Indri indri | reverse complement strand
TTGCCTCTTCTGGAAATCTTTGCCAAACTTTCATGGAGACTGACAAAACTTTGAGTCAGGAGAAAATGGGAATAGGGATATTTAGTGTTCTCCTCAGTCATTAAGTCAGTTACTTAAGTGTTTATTGCCTGCCGTGTGCAGGTATTGGGGATGTGAGGGTGGGCAGGAGAGTCGTGGCGTGGCTTCTTGGAGCCAATGACCTGGCAGCGGCTGGAGACAAATGAACTGCCAATGACGATGCCATGTGGAAGGAACTGCTGCAGGGGAGGGACCTGGCACGGTGGGAGCACATGGCAGGGTTACCCACCCTTAGACTCAGAGAGGCAGGATCAGGGAGGACTTCCTGAAGGAGGTGGCAGCGAGGCCAGGTCCGAGAGGATGAGTATGGGGTGAAGCAGAGGTGGGAGCCGGGGAGAGGGAAGGGCATGCATGGAGGCCAGAGGGGAGCGGGTGGTGAGAATGCGGAGGGTTGGGAGGAGAGAAAGGCATGGGGCTGAGGAGGGGGCTTTGCCAAGGGGTTTGTATTTTATCCTGAATGCCATGGGGAGCAGTGAAGAGTTTCAACCAGAATGTACAAGTCAGGATTAGGTTTATATTTTTACAAAAGACCTTTCCAGCTCCAGTGAACAGAGAGGAAGGCATCGGATGCATCAGTAGGAAGAATCTTCTAGGGCTCTGAATTAGGTAGCACAGGTGCCTGGGAGATGAAACTGCCAGAATTTGTGTGTGTTGGGGGGTGGGATACGGGTCATAGGATCTCAGGTGGTGTCATCTACAGAGATGGGACGCACAGGCGAAGCGGGGCAGGAAAGAGCCCGGAGAGAATGGTAATGAACTTTGGGACACAATGAGATTGGGATGGTTCTGTGACATCTAAAGGAGGAGGTCAGGTAGCTAGTGAGGAAATCAATGCATGGCCTGAGGTGTTCGTGTGCTGACGATCCCAGATGTTTCAGCTTTCTTTGCTGTCCCTGGTTTGTTTTCTCTCCGTGGCTCGTGAACTCAGAATCATGATTTGAGGTTTTTATTTTACTCAGCTCTTGGGTCTCAAACCACATCTCTAATCTTTGGCCGGTGTCTTGCGAGGGTGAGCCACTGATTCCGAGAGACAGGCAGGACCCAGGAGCCACAGCTGCAGACAGAACTGGGTCTTATATGTCTTAAAAACGTTGCGGTTTAATACACTCACGGCTGTCAGGGCTGCAAGATCTTTATTGTGTTTTCCTTCCCCTCAGCCTTTGCCTGTCCAGCCTGGCTTGGTGATTTTTTCCCCCACTTTTATTCTTTATTATTAAATTCCTTCTTCTCTTTGATTATATTGGTTTTCCTTCTCTGGACGTGATTACTATTTGTGGCTTCATCATTCACTGAATGTCAGGGTTGTCTCTACTTAGAAGAAATTTTCCTGGGTAATTCATTTTGATGCAGGCTCTTCAGCAGTGTTCAGAGAAGAAGCAGTGATTAATTCAGGCAAACAGGTACATTTCCAAAGATTGAGACTCTCAAAATCAAGTAATTAGGCTCAGCACATCAGACATTGTGGTCCTGGATAAATAAGCGTTTCGATAAGTTCTGGGAAAAAATTCTCTTTTATGGACTCCTTGCTGCTTTAAGCTTTGAAATTTCACATGCATCAACTGCGTGGGCTCAGCTGGTGAGGGCTCAGCTATTTCTGTAAGGTTGATCTAATGATCCCCTCACACAGGTCAAGGTTTCTCACTGGAACAGCCTAACTAAGTGGCTAAAGAAGGCTGATACAGTAAAAATCAGTTAGAGCGGAATTCAAATTCTAGCTCCATCACTGATTAGCTGGAAGGCCATGGTTAATTCATTTAACTTCTTTGGGTCTCAGTTTTCTGTAGGTATAATAATATAATAATAATAATAATAATAATAATACTTCACAGAATTGTTACTGGAATTAATAGATATGCCACATAAAAAGGCTCTAGAAGGAGTTCAAATAGTTACTCTTTGCCTCTGAGGAGCAGTGGCACTGTCCAGCATGGTAGCTATCCCATGTAGCTTTTGAACACTTGAAATGTGGCTATTTTGAATGAGATGTGCTACCAATTATATGTGCTATCAATGAAGATCACACTTTAAAGACTTAGTATAAAAAAAAGATGTCGGCAATGCACTCCACCCGAAGGATGGACATATTTGAAACTCGGACTTGGGGGGGTGGGCAAGGGCAACTTATGTAACCTAAACATCTGTACCCCCATAATATGCTGAAATTAAAAAAAAAAAAAAAAAAGATGTCGGCCAGGCACAATGGATCACGCCTGTGATCCCAGCACTTTGGGAGGCTAAGGCAGGAGGATCACTTGAGGCCAGAAGTTTGAGACCAGCCTGAGCAATATATCGAGACCCCATCTCTACAAAAAATTAAAAAATTAGCCAGGTGTGGTGGTGAGCACCTGTAGTCCCAGCTACTCGGGAGGCTGAGATGGGATGATTGGTTGAGTCCAGGAGTTTGTGGCTGCAGTGAGCTATGATGATGCCACTGCACTCTAGCCCAGGTGAGAGAGAGAGTGAGCCCTTGTCTCACAAAAAAAAAAAAAAAAAAAAAAAGATAATGTTGGGTTAAATAAAATCTATTTTATGTCCAGCAGGTATCACACTGGGATTAATTATTTAAATTAATTTCACCTGTTTCTTTTTACTTTTTAAAATGACTACTAGAAAATTTAACATTACCTATGTGGCTTGAATTCTATCTCTATTGGACACCTCTGCTTTGGACATAGAACTTACCAGGAAGGGCTTCCAACATCACAGGTTGTAGGCAAAGTGCTCACCTGGATGGACACAGCAACCTCGCCGGCTGGTCTCTGCTCCAGTCTGTCTCCTCACTATGGCCACAGGGTCTTTCAGAGTATTTGACCCGCACCCCACCTCCTGCGGCCACCCTCATCTCCGTTTCTCTTCCTGAACACACTCTAAGCTCAACCAGGACGAACTAAGAACTCACCACACCCTCTTTCATGTCTCTAGCTATTCGTTTAACAAACAGTTTTTGGTCATGAACTGTGAACCAGGCAGTGTTCTAAGCTTTGGGGAAGTAGCAATAAACGAGACAGACAAAGACCTTGCTCTCTATGTGGTTTCCTCTGCCTGGAATGAATTCTCTCTCTCATTCTCCTTCCACTAACCAACTAAAATTACCTCTCTAGGAAGTCCCTCCTGACAATACCCCTCCACATCCCATAGTCAAAGCTCCCATAGCTTCCTATTTTCATTTTTATCATAGCACTTATCACTCTCAGTGCTATGTTGATTTTTAAAAATCAAACCTTTTATTTTGAGAAAATTGTGGATTCATATGTAGTTATAAGAATACAGAGAGATCCCTGGACCCTTTCCCTAGCTGCCCTCAATGATAACATCTTGCAAAACTATAATACAATGTGACAACCAGGCTATTGACATTGACACATTGATCTTGTTCAAATTTCCCATTTTACGTGTATTTGTGTGTGTTCTATGCGATTTTATTATGTCTCCTTCTTGTATCCACCACCACAGTCAAGACATAGAACATTTCTATCACCACAAAAATCCTTTGTGTTGGCCTTTTTATAATCACACGACTTCCCTCCTACCTCGGACCCTCCTACTGGCAAGTGCTGGTCTGTTCTCCATTTCTATAACTTTGTCATTTTGAGAATGTTATATAAATGGAATCATACACTATGTCACCTTTCAGGATTTGCTTTTTTCAGTCCACATAATTCTCTGGAGATGCATCTACATTGTTGTGCGTTCATTCCCTTTTATTGCTGAGTAATATTCCACGTTATGGGTGTACCACAGTTTGTTTAACCATTTACCTATTGAAGGATGCTTGAGTTGTTTCTAGTTTTGGGCTACTATGAATAAAGCTGCTTTGAACATGTACAGATTTTTATGTGACCATAAATTTTCACTTCTCTGGAATAAATGACCAAGAATGCAATTTCTAGGTCGCATATATGTTGGTTTATTTGTCATCCTCACTAGACAATTGACACTTTGAGCTCAGATTCTTAGCTCTATCTGTATTTGAGTCATAGGTGCTTAGCATGTGTCCAACATATGGTAACACTCAATGAAACACTCAATAAAATATGGAAGACCAGAAAGAAGGAAGGAGGAAGGGAGAAAGAAGAGGAAAGAGAGGAGGAAAGAACTCTTGTATTACTGTCATATGTTAGCTATTCCCACCCCTATACCTCCCAACATCATTATCTTTTAATTTTTTTAATGAATCCAGTGAGCCCACTGTGAGACAGTGACTGGCACACAGTAGTTGCTTAATAAAAATCTGTTAAATGATGTAGTAGAATCTCTGGAGAGTGGAACAGCTCTCCCCCTCCATTCTCCCATCACCCTGCCCCATGGCAGAGCACAGGCCTGGGCACACAGGTGCATGCTCTGGGGTCCTAGCAATCTTTTCTGGAGCAAAGTCAATAGCTGACAAATGAGGGGCTGTGGCTTCGAAGCTCAGCTGACAACCACCTTGGCTTGTCCGTGTGACTGCCTGGGGAATTGCAAATGAAGGGTTTGGGGACCCAGCAGCTTTGTGGATTCATTCCAGCAAGAATACAAGGTGCACTTGAAATAAAGAATGCTTCTTTGTGACTCATTAGACTCCGCTCTGTTCCTCTCTAATAGGCATGTGTCTGCCACGCCGGGCAAAGCTATGACATTCAAAAGTGGAGGAGTCGGGGAGAAATAAAAACATTTCACTTCAGCGCCTAAACCATGTGCCCCTTAATTTGAAATAAATCTGTGACAACTGACAGATACTTCTTTCAGACATTGTGGAGAAAGGCTTGACTTGTCCTAGTAAATCAGGCACACAGGCTTCATTATTTTTAGTCTCGTTAAAAAAATGTTACCATAGCAACTGCACCATCATCTAGGGCAAATGTTATCTCTTTAAGTCAATAACGTGAGGAGCTGACCCACAAATACCCAGTGCTTTGAGAGGAAGAAATGAGTTTTCAACAAAATTAATTTCTTCCAAGTCTTCACCATTTGTCTTCATTTGTAAGCCCAGAAATCCCCCTGCCCCATAAATAAGAGATACGAAAAGCGACGTACGACTTTGTAAGATCCAAGGCTGATCTCTCTTGTATCATTAATTCTATTAGTTCCTCCAAACTTGCAGCTTCATTTGTGGCTTTTTTATTCCCCTATGGAAGACATAATGCTAATTAATGTGACCCTTGGGCAGAGCATGGTGTGTTTTGAAAGCACGGTGGGGAAAAACATATTGGAGCATGCACATTTTTTTCTGAAATCTTAAGAGATCGTTTTAAGTGATGCAACAAACGGCTTAGTTCCTGTGGGCCCACGTTTAGTACCTGTGCACCTGAGCGGCTGCTCACTAAGCATCGTTTGGCTTAGTTAGTTTGACTCCATTTTTGGTCAGATTTGAAATTATTTGAGAGTACTTATGAAGATTTATTAATATAGTGAATTTTATAACTATGGTAAAGCTTGTACCCCCAAAATATGAGATTTGGACCTTAAAAATTAAGGCTAACACTTCAGACTTTTTCTCCTTTGGAGAAATGTGTTGTTAATTGTCGTGTCAGATCAAAGCACAGGTTGGTGCCCACCCATGTGTCCTGGTCTCAGAATGCTGCCAAGGTTTCCTAGTCCCCAAAGACTTTGCCTCCTCTCTTCTCGTGCTCACATTTTTTTTCCCCACATCTCATAATTCTGAAATCAGGATATGCCTCATTATTGCTGGTGTGACTTAATTTTTTATTGGTAGCTTTTTATTTATTAGTGGTACACATAATAATGATGCATTTTGTGGGGAAAGAAAGAGAAACGACATTTCTTGCCTGCCTATCACGTACCAAGCACTGTGATGTGCAATGTATAGACATTATTTGGTAGAATCCTCACACAACCCCTATTTAGATGGCATTTTCAATTTTGTGGGAAGCTGAGACTCAGGGAATTGTGAGACTTGTCCAAGATCACAAGTTGGCAAATGTCAGAGTCAAGGTTTGAATGCAAACATGGCTGACTTTATTGTAGTGAGACCCTCTGGATTCTCCATCTGACTTGTTCTCAGCTTGTTCTGTCCATGAAATAGTTTGCAAACCCTTAACTCTGGAGCTGGGAAGGACCTTAAGAGCCATACGGTCCATTCCCCTGTGTTACAGATGAGGAAACTGAGACTGAGAAGTGACTTGCTCCAGGTAGTCACAAAGGAAGTTATGAGAATGCACATGGCTGAGCAAGGGAAGAGTGTGCTCCAGGCTCTGCCGACGTCACCATCTCCTGCACACACACAGTGTGCACCCTAGGCCCTCCCCAACAGGCCTCCGTTGCTTGGTCTCCCCTTCAAGGTGCTGACACTTGGCTCATTCCTCTGGCATCATGCCCTGCCCCAGATCTCAAGAGGAATGCTCACATATGTCCCTTCTCCCTTCTCCTTCACCCTAGAAAACCTGTATCTTGTGCTTCATCCTCTTAGGTGACAATGAATCCATGTGAAGATGACAGAACAAAATGAGAGAAGATTCTGCAGGGCCTGTGCTTGGGGGCATTGCTCACATCTTCACTTGCTACCTCAGGAGAGTGACTTTGATGGTGGGAACTTCAATGGAGATTGAAGGGAACATGGCGGATTCATAGACTGTGATGCAGATATATTCTGCAGGTATCAGGGCTCTAATTAGCCTGTGGAATCACGTTGCAACCTCTCACTCTGCCTAGAGAGAGGCAAGTGACATGGCATAGTGCAGGGATTGCAAAAAGTGGCATCCATACACCATTCCCCATTCCTACACCCATGCTGAAGCTGATGGGCCACTGCCCTGTGCACTTGGACTGGCTTCATTGCTTTCTTAACACAGAGTTCCAGGCAGATGCTTCCAATTGACTGTAGTTGGTTACAGGGATGAAAGACACCCATTTGCAATCCCCAGTGTTGTTGAGGCTTTGGAAATAGGCAGGTTACAAAATGATAGCACCTCCATTTCTCCCAATGTAAAAAGGAGAAAATGATAATTGATTCACACAATTGTTGCAAGGCTTACAGATAGCATATATAAGAGCCCAGCAGATTCCTTGGTGCCTGGTACACAGTAGTTGCTTAGTGACTATAAATGTCATTATTATAAGGTTAATGCTGAATTATTATAAGGTTAATGCTGATGGGGCGGAAGGCATGATGCCACAGCTCTGCATTATGAGGAAGTTGGAGATTGTGAAAGAAAGGTGTTCTTGGTCTTTGGTTGTCTGTATTTTGTGATACTGCAGATACAATTATGTATGTTTCAGGTCTAAAAAGGGTTGAGGAGCCCTCTTCGGAAAAATGGCTCAGGGGGGCAGCTCACTGCCGATTGGCTAGCTCTTGGCCCAGCAAGTTGGGAAGATCACACCAGGTAATCAGTCTGTCCCCAGAGAACCCCAGTTCTGGTTATGCTGCTCACAGGCTAAAGGGCTGAAGAAAGTCCTTTATTCCAAGCCTAGTTCAATTTTCTATTAAACACATATAATAATCCAATTCTAGAGCTGGGGCAGTATATGGATGGATTCACTGAGTGTTGCTTTATGTTTTGAAAAATCAAACCTTTAATGAGTAGTACATTTATTTAAAGAACACCTTTCTTTGTAGAAAATGGAAATACTTTATCTTCTTTATTTAGTTTCACTACTTATTTAACATGCATGTTAAATGTCTCTGGCTATGTCATTATTTGCTATGATATGTAAACTCCTAAGGGCAAAGATGATGCCTGCTTCATTTACTTTTTAGAGCACATGGAAAAATGCCATGAATGAGTACATTTTTAATCTATCTCTATGCTGTTATTACAGATTGGAATATAAACTGTGTCCCATACTCATAAAAATATTATTTTGTTCTTATTTTAGCCTTTTAAGACCAAAAATATAATGAATCATCTCCATTAAAGCAGCATTGAATGTCCTTATGTTCAGTACAAATGCATACCAATTGGTTTATTTTAACAATATTAATATCAATTGAATTTCTATTATAAAAGACTCCCCAATGTAGAAAATGTGAAAAATATTGAAAACTACATAAACGAAATGAAAAGTTGTCATTAATTCCCATGCTGGAAGATAATCACTTTGAACATCTTGATATTTTTTTCCTAAATGATTCATTTTAAGGTGTTATTAATATTATCTAATACTTAACTAATTTTAAGACTTTTGACATGTTTCTTCTCACTGTGATTTCCATCCTTTCAGTTAGTGATGCTGTGTTCTTTCCAGTAAGAATTATTGTTTTGTTATTTTTCAATGTATTGAAATGTTGTGAATTAAAGGAAAGAGTTTGCCATGAGCTGCTGGTGACTTACTCTTGTTTCAAAGGAAACTCGTAGTTACCATGAAGGAAAATTTAATCCATCTTGCCCCAGTGCATTTGTTCTCCTTAGAACCAGGTGAACTACCTCTGACTATTTCCCTAGGATTATGTCTCCCACCAAGGTAACTTTCTGTTTCAGTAGGTGATGTTAAGCAACAAAACAACACCCTTTCAGTTAATCAGTTTTGGAAAATAGAGACTGGCTTTATATTCCATGGCTTTGATGTGTTGAGTAGTTCCTGTAAGGATTTGCCTCTCTTTTGTTTTGATTGACAAGACCTTTCCTATATATTTGAGCAGTCAAGCAGCCCAGTAACAGAAGGTAGAGACGTTTATTCAGAGCAAACCTCTACTGCTCCTTGTGAGTTACTGAAATCTTGGGTGCAAGTTTCAGCTCTAAAAGAAGGTCCAGCAAGAATAGGTAAGTGCTTCTCCATATTCATAACTTCACTCCAGCTGAGGGAAGCCCGGAGAGCCTCGCAGTGACAGGTCAGAAGTAGGAACTGAGGGATCAGATGTGGAAATAAATAACTTCGCAGCCCATCTTAAGCCACAGTGAATTGATGCTGGTGGTGGTGGTGGGGCCATAGGGCAACGTCCTCCTTACTTCATTACCCAGTGCATCTTTCCAGTGGGCCACACATGAAGGGGTGATTCTGGTTCCTGAAAGAGCACAGGGAATGACCAAGACCAAGAGAGAATGGACTTGACAATACGTTGGGATTATGTTTTAAATACCCCCTATACTTCCTGTCATTGGATTTAAATTGAATCACATCTAGGTGCTTATTAACAGCAGAAGCATAGAGCAGAGGCAGTTTGTAGCGAGTAGGACACATTTTTATAAATGGCCACCAGGTCAGGTGCCAGGTTTCATAATATCTTCTGCTTATCCATTTTGTGGCAGTTCGGGTTAGTAACAATACATCTAGGGAATACTATTATTAATATTTATTTACCCACCCATTCATTCCCCATCCATGACACTGAAAATATGATTTTGAGCAAAATGTATAACATGGCACCCGAATACCCTGGACTCAAACAAAAATAATTTATGCGTATTCACATACTTTGTTAGCATATGTTTTGCTTTGGGTGTTGCTCATAGTTTATGTTCATTTTGAAGAGACCACAGGGCAAACTTCTTTAACACACAAGTCACCTGCAGCAGTCGGGCACCATACGGAAAAGCCTGAGAAAGCGTTTGGAGGGTTGGGTGTCTAGAAAGGTCCACAGAATCCACACTGGCTTGAGTTACAGGAGACTTTGGGCACCTGTGATGGAGTTTGTGGGCATTCACAATTTCCTGGCTCATTTTCCCTGGGACGCTAAGGGCCAGGTCCCTTTGATAGCGGCCACCGAGGGCCACTGGACCTGTTAAACTCTCTTTCCTTCCCCTCCGTGGAGGAGCGGCATGAAGCTGGCGTATCTCTTCCTCGGCCCCGTGGCCCTCCTCCTCCTGGCTGGCGGCGCCTGTGTCCTCAGCACCTCCAGCGGGAACCTGCGCACCTTCGTGGGTTGTGCGGTCAGGGAGTTTACTTTCCTGGTCAAGAAGCCAGGCTGCAGGGGCCTTCGGATCACCACGGATGCTTGCTGGGGTCGCTGCGAGACCTGGGAGGTGAGTCGCTAAGACAGGTGCGGATGGCAGTGCCTTCCGGGCCAGTCGCTTGGGCCCGATTCTCAAGAGTCCACATTTTTAACGATATAAGGTAGAACTGGGGCATCTGCCCTTTCCTGTGAATTTAACACACAAAATAAAACAATGATTGGCATCTTCCAAAGGTGATCTGGAAAACGCGATGTTGTCCCTATAACAAAGCACCGATAAGATTCATAATTTGATGTATGTGGTGCCCGTGTGCCTGGGAATCACCTCCGGGAGGCCAAGAGGTGCCGCTACCGTCCTGCTCATGTTACAGATGACATGGAGGGTCGCAAGGGACAGTGACGCAGAGTCGTGTAGAGAGTAGTAGAAAGCTGGGAATAAATTCTTGCCTGGGACCAAAACTCCTCCCTGGAGCCCCTCATCTGTGGTAACTCAGCCAGTTACCCAGGAAGACGCCCCGAGTTGAGGATGAGTGAGGGGTGGTCCCAGGCCCCCCCTCTGTGCCTCTCCCACAGCCCTGTCCCCTCACCTCAAGTCCCTGGGGCCCTTGGGGACTCTCACTGACAGATCCCTTAAATCCCTTTATATTCAATTATATCTGGCCTTTTTGGAGGCATTTAATTTAACATGGGGATAAAAATCTCAAAGTTAAAATCCTATTGGACTACGATGAGGGGTTTGAGGGTGAGGAGGAAGAGGGCCGCCCAGCACCCTGTCGAGTCACACCGCACGGTGGCTGTTGACTATTCTCCCCGAGGCCTGCCTTGGTCACCGATGAAGTGCCAACTCTGATCGTGTCACTCCCGGCTCAGCAACCTCTAACGACACCCCCTACTGCAGATGCAGTGACTGACTTTCAACATCCCAGCATCAGGGCACCTACTGCTTTCCCAGCGACAGCACATTTCCTTAGCTCTGGCCTTGGCAACTGACTTTTAAAGGTATTATTATTAAATAGCCTCATGGAATCTCATTTTGGTCCTTTTCTCATATCCCTTGTCATTTCCACCTGCATTAGCATAATTGTTCCTTGATGCCCATCTTGGCGCCAGCTCCCTCCCTGAGCCTTCTCTGACTCTCATAGGCCCTCGGCCATGCTCTACCTTTTCTCTTGCTTCCTTGCCCACCACATGCATGATTTTAAGTTTTTCGAGGGCAGAGGTTCAGTCTTGTGACTTTCACAGCTTTTGTCCAAGTGTCATGTACGAACGAGGCAGTCAATACATATTTTTGGATTAAATGGGATTGAGCTCTACCTGGAGTCATATATCCTCTTCCCTAATGGAAGACAACTGAGAAGCACCTGAGACCATGAGTGGACACTACCACAGCAAAACTGCCCTTCTCTTCAGGGACTCAGAGAGCAACCTGCTCTTGCTTAGATTATGGCCTGTGAATGGAATTGGGTTATGGTCGTTGAAATGTCCAAATTAAATGAAACTACTTCACTAAATTAGTTTTATTTTTGCATTGTTCAGGGGCTTGAGACCTACTAGTCAAATGAAAATTCAGTTTTGCTAAGTGGACCTTGTCTGTCAGCTGACAGCAAGCTTACTCAAAAAATTTTGGTACATTTTCCTATTTAGGGCTTGGCCCCGCAATGCCTCTCTCTGCTTGCATCTAGTATCTGGGCTATTTAGAGCTCTTTCTCTGCCAAATTCTCAAACTCCTGTTTCCCCTCAATTCAGCTCATCTTCTCCTTTTAAAAACTGATGAATGTCTTTAATTGGATCATGGTCACCATAGGCGGTCAGGGACTATGCTCTCACTGGAGAAGTGGAAGCACCAAGACCATTAAAGAACACAATTCTGCCTAATTTTAGCCAGCTTTTATTTATGTCTTTACTGTGTTATGAAAAGGGAGGTTATGCATAGAAAATAAATAAAAGAACAAGGTTCGTTTTGCCAGCAACTGAAAGTTTCTGAGATATTAAGCACTTTTTTTTTTTTTTTGATAATTTAACTGGGGAACATGTCTGAAAGTAAGGATGTTCATGATGACAAAGTGGCTGGATTTACTTTCGAAGGTGGAATTGTTGCTGAAAATAGCTATTTCTCATGACCTGGGTTTAGAGTTGCCAGATTTAGCAGACAGACAAACAGAACAAAACAACCAACCCCCCTCCCCACTCAAGACTCCCTAAAAAAAATCCATACTGAAACAAAACAAGAAAATCAGATGCCCAGATAAATTCAAATTACAGATGAACAAATAATTGTTTTAGTGTGTGTCCCAAATATTGCATAGGACAGCTTTATACTAAAAATGATTTATCTGAAATTGAAATTTTATTGGGTGTCTGGTCTGCCTAAGTTCCCAGAGTGCCTGAAGGTCACAGGACACGAAGCAAACTGGGGAAGGTAGGACAGAACAGTTGAGGACAGATTCAGCTCTTCTGCGTGTCCTTGTCAAAGGCGCAGCTGCTCCTTTCATGACATTCACACAAGAACTTCATCTTGGGCTTACATATGTACATAATTTATTATGTATACTTATTACATATAGATTTATTTCTTTTTTTCCCCAGAACAAGTGAAGGTAGTTCCTTTGAAAGCTGGTTGTTACTGTTTTCACTATTACTTCCCTATAGTAACTGCTCTAATAAGAACAATGGCTTACATTTATTGAACTCTTACTTTGTGCTAGGCATTGTGCATTGTATTTATCATCTTACCTTATCTCCCAAGCAATGCTATGAGGTAGATAATTTGTTTTACAGATGAGGAAACTGAGGCTCCAAGGAGTTAAGTGGATTTTCCAAGGGCTCCAGCAAGTGGCAGGACAGGGACCCAAGGTTGACAGTTCTGACTGCAGGGTTCAAGACTTTTAATGACTACCTTGTGCTGATTTTTTTTCTGATCTATGTGCTCTGTTTATCAAAATTGTCTCTGAATTCAAAATTTATAAAAGGTGATTATCGGAATAGGGCATGGGCCATTCAGGACCGTGCCTTGCTCTGTTTTCTTTCATAGATTCAACAACAAGTAGTTATTGAAAACCTCCTGGGTACAATTCTACGTACCGGAGGCACGAAACACAGGCAAAAATCCCTGTCCTAAAGGAGCATACTTTCTAGAGTGGGAGAAATATCACACAAATGAATAAAAGATAAAATATGTCACGTGGCATTAACAAGCACTTTGGAGAAAAATAAAGCAGGAAAAGTGATAGGAAGTTTCCAGTTGTGGAGATCGGATGTTGTGGTTTTACAAGGGATGGTGAGGAAATGCTTCCCTGAGAGGGTGAAGTCTGAACCAAAGCCCAAGGTTGGCGAAGGAGTGGATCGTATGGGAGAAGAATGTTCCAGGCAGAAGGAACAGCAAGTGCAAAGCCCCTGAGCTGGGACAGTTCCTGGTGGGTTTGAGGAACAATAAGGAGGCCACTGTGGCTGCAGCCTAGTGAGGAAGTCAGAAAGGTGGGGATCGTTGCAGACGTACCAGAAGGGAAAGGTGAGGGAAGGTGAGGTAGGGTCTTGCGGGTGAGCTTACAGCTTTGAGTTTTGCTCTGAGTGAGATGGGAAATCACTGGGGCTTTGAGCAGAGAGGTAACATGATCTGATGTTATGTTTTAAAAGGATCACTCGGGCCACTGTGTTGCAAATAGAGTGTAGAGAGTGACAGTGGAAGAGGGGAGACTAGTTAGAAGGCATTTGCAATGATCGAGATTACTCATTTGTTAAATATTTATCAAGCACTTGCTGTGTGCTATGGACTCTTCTGGGAGCTCAGGATACAAAATCAGCTTCCTGCTTTCAGGAGTTCACTTTCTACTGGGAGAAGACAGAGCAACAAATACACAAATGAATAACAAGTTAATTTCTGCTAGTGATAAATGATACCAAGAAAATGAAGCAGGACGGTATGTTCTAACGAATTCCATTTTCTACCTGTGGGGACAGAAGCCCATTCTGGAACCCCCCTACATTGAAGCCCATCATCGAGTCTGTACCTACAACGAGACCAAACAGGTGACCGTCAAGCTGCCCAACTGTGCCCCGGGAGTCGACCCCTTCTACACCTATCCCGTGGCTGTCCGCTGTGACTGCGGAGCCTGCTCCACTGCCACCACGGAGTGCGAGACCATCTGAGGCTGGCGTGGTCTGCAGAACGCAGCCGGCGGCCTTGAGCCTCACAGACCCACCTGTGCAGGCAGCACAAGCAGCTCCACCCCCTGGATGCAAGACTGTTTAATTTTGACCATACCTGTGGAGGTCACCTGTCTCCCCTTGGGGCCAGCTCAGGCACAAGGCCCCGAGACAGCACACTTATGTTAAAAATGCAAAACAATATTTGTGCCTTCTCCAAAATAATTTTTCTGGTTCATACACATGCAAATTAATATTTCTTTGCCTGAGTCTTGGAACATAATTTATATATCACAATCCTCCACTAATTTGGACTTATAATGCCAATGATTTAAATGTATTGGATGTTAGGAAACAGGGCTGGAAAGTCTTCAAATTCTCACATTCCGGTTAACCACTGATCTCCAACTGGGCTTATGATTAAAGGGCTAGAAATTAAGAAAACCAATGTCGTAGTTTTCCTTACCCCAGAGGAAATCCAACTGCACGCTTCCTTAGAGAAAATGTTCCCTTCCCTTTTTAACTGAGCAATTATCTACACAAGAAATAGACACTGCTCTGATTCATAAAGAGAGTAGCTCGAATTAAAAGATGTTTGGATTTGGGTAATTCTTTTTCCAAACAAAATTCCCTAAACTCCCTTAAGATCCTTAATAAAGAGGCTACCTGGTGATTAAAAAACCTCAGAAATAAAATATGTAACTAGAAGCTATCATTTAGCCTTAAAAGCTGATGAAATTAAACTCATGTTTTTAGAGCCCTCCCAATTCTATGGCAAAATGGTTGCTCACAAGTATTCTTCCCCATTTAGCATATTTTAAATTTATATTATAATCCATTAAACTCAGAAATTGTACAAGTTTTTAGGGGTAAAGCTGCACTGCTGGCTCAGAGAAAAAAAGTCTGTGATTATGTAGCTCTTGCCCTCTCTAAGATCTTATAGTAGCTCATTTTGTGACTTTTTAAAAAAACTCTAATGTTATGCAAATGTCTTTAATTTTGGCATTTTTGGGGTTGAATTTAACCTTGTTCCTTTCTCATAATATGCCAGGAACATCTATATTAATGCCAATAAAGCATGTCCTCTGTCTTTTGAATTCATGAAAACTTTCAAAGAAGTCTTTTTAGTCTTTTATACACTTTGGAAGAACAGCAAGAAGCACACATAAAATAAACTACAAGGTTATTTTCACTTAAGCATTAATTTGGGATGCCATGTTTAGCAAGAGACACAGACAGATGACTCTGGGTAGCTTGTGTCCCGAAGGTGGCACAATCTGCACGATCAGGCACATACAGGCCCCTGGCATATCACAGCTGGGAGGAATGAGAAATCAGTGAGTCCTCATAAAAACAGTGAAGCAAATGCTGGGCTTGATGGTCACACACTGGGATGCTGGGTGAACATCTCGGGACAAGGGGCCTGGGCAAAATCTACCTTGACCCTGAGCAGATCTGTGGGTAGGAAAGGAAGCAACTCTAACATAACAAGGAATTCCATGCCCGGGGTCTCTGCGGGGTGGTGGGGGATGCTTACGGATGACACTGGGTAGCACCACTGAAGTGTTTTCAGCTCATCCCTAAGAAGCTCCCTTGGGATTTTCTGAGGCACTAAGGGCTTGCTGGAATTTAAGAAAAGATGATCAGAGCATCAGTAAGGGTCCTGGGCAGGAAACAGGTGATATGCTGTAGTGGGATGTTGAGGAGAGTTTAATGAAGAGACTGTTTATTAATATAAACATGTGGGCAGAATTAAGGAAACCACAAAGGGGAGGTGAAACACTTCTGGCTTAGCTGCCATGGGCAACCCTAGGCTGAAGGAATAAGAAGAAGGGGTGTTACCAGACCCCAAAGAGAACTGTAGGAGTGGGACCCTTGACAGGAGCCATAGCCCTTGGTAGGAGGAGGCAGCCAGCACCAAATCGAGGCCTGGTAGGGAGGGAGGTGGGGTGCAAACATCCCAGCCTCACGCTCTTCCCATCCCGTCTTCTGTTAACTCAGATGGCGGTCAAACAGGAAGGCAGCGAGAGAGGAAACCCACTGATTCGG
Organism: Indri indri; assembly: GCA_004363605.1. Taxonomy (NCBI): domain Eukaryota; kingdom Metazoa; phylum Chordata; class Mammalia; order Primates; family Indriidae; genus Indri; species Indri indri. The sequence continues at coordinate 109,056 of RJWJ010001603.1, read as the reverse complement.
TCTGTAAATGCTGGCCTCTCAGGCAGCAGGTTGAAGGAAGGCAGAGAATGGACCTTAGGGGCTACAATCCAGCTTAGCTGTCTTTTGGGAAGCTCAGCTATAATGCAGTAGGCAGTCATCTTGGCTGTGAGGGCAATAAGACATGCTGTAGCATCACAATTACAGTCACGCGTTGCTTAACTACAAGGACATCTTCTGAGAAACGCATCATTAGGCAATGTCGTACTTACACAAACCCAGAAGGTTTGCACATCCAGGCTATGTTGTATAGCCCATGGCCACAGGTTTAAGCTACAAACCTGTGCAGCATGTTACTGTACTGAATACTGAATACTGTAGGCAATTGTAACACAATGGTACATATTTAACCAAACATGAAAAAGTTTCCATTATAATCTTATGGAAGCACCATAGTATATGCTGTCCATCGTTGATCAAAATGCCATTACGTGATGCATAACTGTACTAAGATGCCCCTGTGGTGAATTGGTATGGGCTACACACGGAAAGGCATGCACTGGCTAATACAATACCTATAACATTTAGGAGACAGGAGGACAATGGTAATTACAAGGACTGTGGGATTAGTTGGTGGTTAAGTGCAATCAAAGCCCTTGGGACATGGTATGAAAGCTGCATTTGAAGAGACTATTCTGGTGCATCTGGGGGCTGAAAATCAGGCCTGATATCTAGTTGGGAGAGCAACTGAATTATTCAAAAGGCTGAATCTACCACCCTGGCAAGTCTCCCACACATAAGTCAAGGTCCTAATAGGGCAAAAGTGGGACACAGAGACCTGGAATGGAAACAATTAGGTGGGTGCACTTGAGGTTCCCCTGCAGAAGTGATCTTCCTACTCCTCCTTGCAAGAAAAGCAGACTTCCTTGCTTGGGGACTATGCCCAGGAGGGAACTTTATATGATGATACTTGGCCTCCTCAAATAATGCACACAACCCTTTATTATTCTAGGTGGATAATTAAGTGAAGCCTCAGGACGATCTGGCTGGGGAAAGCCTTGCCTGTGGGAGGAATGAGATTCTCCACTCAAGAAGCTTCAGGACCTGACAACGTAAACCAGAAGAAATTGGTAGAATGTGTTTGGCAATGGATCCTGAGGGTCTCAAACTTGGATTCAAGAAGGAGAGTAGAATATAAGACTGGGTAAGAAGAGTTATCCATATGGGGCCATTCTCAACATTTAACATCATCATAAAGGCACGTGGATCTGATCCCAATGTGCTGTTGGGATGGCTCCTTCAAGCTTGGGGAAAATGGTGGCTTATATTAGTGAAGAAAAAAATGCCAGAACTGTCCTGGCACAGTACTGAGAAACAAAAGGCTCAGAGAGGTGGGTCTGCCAGAATGGATTTATTACAGAAGACCAGAGAACTCAGCAGCTGGCTGTGTTTAATGGACACTCCCTTCACTAAAGCAAAAAGGAATGCACTAGCGACGGGCACCTGCATCGTCGCAAAGCTCGATGGTGGCTGTCCTTTGTAGGCTGAGGTTGATGCCAGGGGAAGCTGCCATGGAACTGGGCTCATGGTGTCAGCAGAGATGGTAGGGTCTGGGATAGCAGAGACCAGGTGGTGACACGCAGCCATAGAGGCCAGGTGGACATAACTGCTGTCAACAGGCAGCAAAGCTGCAGTGGCAACCAGAGGGCTCTGATGCGCAGGGCTGTGGTGCTGGCTAATAGTCCATGGCATTCAAAACATTTCTCCGATAGATATATATTATAATCAGAAAAGTTATTAATTGAAAGGAAGACATTTCTCAGCATTTATACCAGTACTAAACTTGAATCTTTTTCAGATCTCCCTCTTCCGTTTTTCTTCCTCCCTCCCTCCCTTCCACAAATATTAACTCTAATTTTGTGCAAGGCTCTGTGTTTGGGAAATAAAGATATAAATATTGTTACCCTTTATGGATCTCTTACTATAAGCAGGACCCTTTATATTTGTTCTTCTCAATTCTTGTGTCAACCATGCTAGTATGCAGTGTTATTGTCATTTTACCATTACCGCTTTACAGATGATGAAACCGAAGCTCTGAGAGGTCAAGTAACTTGCCCAAGGTCACAGAGCTAATAAACTGCACGTGCCAAGGTTCTCTGAACCAGAACCAAACCTTTTCCACTAGAGTATGATGACTTTTTGGAATGCTTCTTCCAAGTCATTCCTGCATGGAAAGGTCTTTGAGTTTATTGTCAGACTGTCTCTCACCATTGATTTAGCATTTTCAGTCTTTCCGGGAAGTGGCTCAATACAAGGTCAGGTTGTTTTATGGGGATTAGAATTTTCTCTGGTTTCACACATAACCTCTAGTAAGATGATTTTTTTGCTGCAACTCAATTCAAAGCTTACAACAGAAGAGACTGAGAGGGAAAAGAAGCAGACCCTCAAAGGGAAATTCAGAGAGACTGCTGTGGAGATGAAGGCCGTTTGCTCGAAACTTGTTTCCTAGGCAATGGAAAAGTGGTCCAGGGGAACTGACCCTGGTGCACAAACTCTCAGCAAGGCCTCAGTCTTGGAGATATGTCTATTTTGTAGTTTATAAGAGGAAAGAAGTGGAGGAATTTCTAGGAATTTTATTTTTCCATGGGAACATTTTTGAATGAAAAATATAACTTCTTAACCAGCTCCTTCCACTTCTGGATTTATTAGATCTATTGATTGAAACAGTCATTCGTGCTTCTCTTCTTCCATTGGTTAGGAAATGAATGAGCCACTAGGAAAGTATAATACCAAATTCTTCTGTAGTGGCCCCATTAACTCTTCAAATTAATTAGATTTTTAATGTAGTAAAATCATTTCAGAGAATACATGAACTATGCATCTAGTTGAAGTAATGTGGCATTGATAAAACAAATTGTATTCCATAAAGTTTTTCAAGAGGATTGCTTGTCTTCTTCCTCAGGAGATGTTTTCTTCAAAATAATGCGTACCTTCTCCTCTTTGGCTCCCTTCTTCAAGACATTAAGCAAACTATTAAGAAATAACTTTTTTATTAATCCACTTATGTATTGATGGGCACTGGAGTTGTTTCCATATCTTTGCAATTGTAAATTGTGCTGCTATAGACATTTGAGTGCAAATGTCTTTTTTTCCTTTGGTAGATGCCTAGTAGTGGGATTGCTGGATCAAATCATATTTCTATTTTTAGCTCTTTGAGGTATCTCCAAATTACTTTCCACAGGGTTTGTACTAGTTTGCAGTCCCACCAGCAGTGCAAGAGTGTTCCTATCTCTCCACATCCACGCCAGCATTTGTTGTTTTGGGACTTTTTGATAAAGGCCATTCTCACTGAAGTTAGGTGATCTCTCATTGTGGTTTTGATTTGCATTTCCCTAACGATTACAGATGTTGAGCACTTTTTAATATGTTTGCTGGCCATTATTCTGTCTTCTTTAGAAAAGTTTCTGTTCATGTCCTTTGCCCATTTATTGATGGGGTTGTTTGATTTTTTCTTGATTTTCTTAAGTTCTATATAGATTCTTGGTAACAGCCCTTTATCGGATGTGTAGAAAGCAAATATTTTCTCCCATTCTATAGGTCGTCTATTCGCTCTAATGATAGTTTCCTTGGCTGTGCAGAAGCTTTTTAATTTGATCAGGTCCCATTTATTTATTTTTGTTGCTGCTGTGATTGCTTTGGGGTTCTTCTTTATAAATTATGTGATGTATGTATAACGTGGAATACTACTTAACTACAAAAAACAATGGTGATCTGGCACCTCTTGTATTATCCTGGACAGAGCTTGAGCCCATTGTTTGAAGTGAGGTATCACAAGAATGGAAAAACAAGCACCACATGTACTCGCCATCAAATTGGTACTAACTAATCAACACTAAGGTGCTCACATGGTAGTAATATTCACTGGGTTACAGTCAGGTGGGGGGTGGGGGTGGGTAAACTCACAACTGATGGAGACGGAGCGCACTGAATGGGGGAAGGGCACGCCTCCAGCCCTGGCTCGGACGAGGCAAAGGCATTACTTATAACCAGTGTTTGTACCCCCATAATATTCTGAAATAAAAAAAAGAAATAACTTTTAAGCCATTCTTTAGAAAATTCTGCAAATTTCATTTTCTGTTAACACTTCTACTAGTGAGACAGTTTGCTGGATTAGAAGAATTATCCTTATTTGCAAGGTGAGTCTTCCGTCATTTCTTGTACCGTGATCTCCCTTTGCTTTAATGAATGGGATTGTTTGGAACTGCTTACAGGGAAGTCTAGAGGGCTTAGTGGCTTGTGATCCTTGAGTGTGTGGAGGGGGTGCAGAAGCCCTGTGAGCAGGAGATCTCTGGAACAAGAAATAGGGAAGCAGTGCGAAAACGAGGGGAGCAGGTGCAAAGCACTGTAACTGGCAATCTAAGGCAGAGACTTGTCTCCCATGTTAAGAAATTTAGAGGGCTTATTCTATTCCCTTTTCTGGGTCCTCATTATCAGAAGTAAAGTAAATCTTTTCTAAGGTCTTTGGCTTTGTATTGACCCTAAGTTCCTCCGGCTGTACGATTTCTTTAGCATATTAAATAATTGAGTTTTTTTTTTTTTTTTTTTTTTAAAGAGGCTTCCTGGTACACAGGATCAGTTATATGCTTTGCCCTTGACTGTGAGCCACTGGGGCTTTTGGAAAGTCATGCAAAGCCCAAAGTACAAACAACCCTCTCAGCTCCCCACAAATCTAAACAACAGATGGTTCTCCAATTGCTTTAACAAAGAAAATCAATAATACCAAGATAAGAATGGTAATTTTCTTTTGGAAGTTCAAGATAGGATTATAAGCAAGGAATAAATGTGAATATCCCCAAGTTGCAAATACAAGTTAAAATCATTTGGAAGAACATTTGCTTACTGAAAATAAACTGTATACATACACGATAAAGGATATCGATGAATTATCAATGGTCATTATCTTGAGGAAATTTACATGCAGAATTATGCACTTAAAATAGAAATTTAATCCTGTTAGTTTGCAAGTTCTTTCTACATGAAACATATGAACAGATCATGCTTTCTTGGCTTTACTATGTTGTCCATGTAAAGATTCCTAAGATGACCTGGCGTGGAGAGGTGAGCTATCAAACTCAGACAGTCTAAGCGTCCAGGTTATTTTGAACTTCCATCTTCCATCTCCTCCTGGAATCTGCATATCAAAATTAAAATACTCCACCAGTTTTGCTGAGTGGAATTAAAATATCCAGCATTTAAAAATAAGTTAGAAATGTTTTTAAGAGGAAGATTTTGTCCAGCTTTTGGCTCCTGCTTGAGCAACCTCAAGAAACTGATGCTGAAACATCTCCCCATTGAAACATCAACCCCTTAATGAGAAACAAAGTGCAATTGAAATTGGCTGCAGATTTCAGCATTAACAGCATCTGAGCCAACTTCAGGACAAAGCAGAAAGGAACTAATGTACCATAAGTTTATCCCTGTCAACCTCTATTCCATAAGCTGCAGACAAGCGGAGAAGTGAGTGGGCTCTGATCAGGGGGGTTTCTCTTCTTCAGCATTGGATTGTTTCAATGTGCCTAATTCAGTAGAAATGTTTTTATTCAAATAAAGAGAGGCCTTTAGTTGTCTGGGACTGGGAATTTATTTTACTGTTGCAGTAAAGGCACTGGGAATCAAACATCTTAAAATTACAAGCAAATGGATTCTTGAACAGAAAATGGTTGTCGATGCCATTTTTCTCCTTCGATTATTAACAGTTTCTTATGAAAAGGATAAAATAGACTTTACTTTGTGGCCTGGGGAAGGAAGTGGCTGGGTGGGGATGCTAGGCTGTGGCAAGCTGTAGGGAGACAGGCTGTCCCTGGTGGAAGGAGTACTTTTGGCAGCTTGCATCAGTGGTTCCAATCAAGACATTAGGGATATAGTTGCAATAAAATGTGAAAAAAATCTTACATTTGGTCAGATTCTGTTTTTGGATTTGATCAAACCCTTCCAAGAACGTTAGCCGCTTTGGCTAGCCAAACTGCTTCCAGAGGTGAAAGCTGTCTCAGCTTACAAGCCTTTCAGTTGAAAAATACTCTTGGGACACAGGGGGGTTCCTGCTGCTTAGAGCAGGAAGGACACCTGATTGAGAGTCGTAATGTCAGACCTGTGCCTGCAGTGTAAAGCGAGCCCGCTGCAGGAAGAGGGAGGTGGTCCATCCTTCCTAGAGAGGGTGAGCCCCTAATGATAGCACTTGCACAATGACATCACATAGAGATGGGAACAGATCACTGACATTCTAGCCAGAAAATTAGCTAGGCCATTTGCAGGTACAAAGGAGGTGGTGATCCTTGTGCTCTTTTTTTTTTTTTTTTTGGAGACTGAGTCTCGCTTCGTTGCCTGGGCTAGAGTGAGTGCCATGGCGTCAGCCTAGCTCACAGCAACCTCAAACTCCTGGGCTCAAGCAATCCTTCTGTCTCAGCCTCCCGAGTAGCTGGGACTACAGGCATGTGCCACCATGCCCGGCTAATTTTTTCTCTCTCTCTATATTTTTAGTTGTCCAGATCATTTCTTTCTATTTTTTAGTAGAGACGGGGGTCTCGCTCTTGCTCAGGCTGGTCTCGAACTCCTGACCTTGAGCGATCCACCCGCCTCGGCCTCCCAGAGTGCTAGGGTTACGGGCGTGAGCCACGGTGCCCAGCCTTTGTGCTCTTTTTTGATTTGTTTGAAGGTAGGTTTGATTTGCCTTCAGAACTCCTTCCGCAACAACAGGACTTGAATGACATGATAGGCTTTAGGGTATGTGTGTACAATTTTCTAAGGGCTTTTGTTCACAGGGTGGGGTGCGGGCAGGAAGAACTAACATGGCCCCCAGTGAGGTTTACCAAAATATATTGAATAAGTGAATGAAACTCTATGCTTAAGACAATAAAAATGTAAGCGTGTGGAGGGAATCTATATCCTGTTTAGAGGACAAGTTGTTTGTAAACAATCCTTACTCTGCCATCTAGAGCTCCATGCCTTAAGCAATGAAGATGGAAGCCTCACCAGAAGTTTTATGCCTCAGAAATTTGTTTTATCTTCATTTCGTAAGCTTATAACTCATGTGATATGAATCTTTCTTCATGGAAAATAATTTTGGGGGGAATTTTTCTCTCTTCCTCATAAATACCAAAAAGACTTTCAGAACAGAAGTACTTTAGATTTAGTAGATCTTTCAAACCAGATGCTGCTTTTCTGCTTTTCATTCTAAAATATGCATATTTCTTTACTGCAGCTGGGTAGCACATGACAGGAAAAAGATTTCTGAGAGTGCTTTTATTCCTCTAGTAAATGTGAACAACTCAAATATCAGTCTAAGGAATACCCAAAAGCTAGCATCTGAGAGATAGGGTAAGGCGATGGTTTCTTCATCAGATAGCTATATGTTTGGACATAAAGACTGATGACGAATTTGGTTGTCTCATAGACCAATACTCTCCCAAATTTTAATGTGCACACAAGTTACTTGTGGGGTCCTGTTAAGATGTAAATTCTGATTCAGTAGGTCTGGACTGGGCCTGAGATTCTACAGTTCTACCTAGCTCCCAGGTAATGCTGATGCTGCTGGTCCTTGGGCCACACTTTGAGTAGCGAAGGGCTAGCCAATTTCCTGTTCTAACAGAGGCCTGGGCAAGGATATTTTGAGTGGCAGATGGAGACACCCACATATGACCCAGAAATAAGAGTAGGAAAAAGACCGTTTAATGACATGAAAATCAGAACATGGCACAAAATAAATTGCAAGGTTTAAGAGTACATGAAATAATATTCCATTAATTATGAAAAAGGTACATAGAATCACCATTACATAAGATGCGATGGTAAATCACCATCCCGTGAGCAGGTGAGCGTACTTCCCTGGACGATCATTTCCTCTGTAGAGATTATGTTGGGAGGCACATGAACTGTTGCAATTGGGATAAAATTCTGCTGAGATGTACTTAAACAGTAATTACTGTTTATGCAGAGCAAAAAACAATTTAAACCAGGTGATGAGAAGAATGTAGAATTTGTTAACTTTTTTGCCCAAGGTTCCTCTAGGAGAAAACAATTTGATTGCTTTAAAAAATTGATTTAAAAAATGGCAGATGGAGGTAGTTTTAGATATGTATAAACAATGCTGCCCCTAAACATATTTCCCTACTCAGAAAGTGTATTTTTTCTCTAGAGAACTAACATAAACTCAAAAGATTAACTTGTGCGGTATCACTGGGAGACTAAGTGTGCTAAGGTTGTTTTAAGGCAAGATTCAGGTGTGGGCTCTGGGCACCCTCTCCTTGTAGTACCCCAGACCTTATACCCCCTATAACACTGATCAGATCTTGTTCAGCAAAGATCACTACATATACACTGGGAGGGTTGGAGTACAAGGCTAAAAATACAACAAAATTACTCCAGCTATAGTATCACAAAGCTTCTGAGTCACCACAGAACTCATAAAACAAAATGAAATTGCCAAAGTACAGCATGTTTAAAACACATACACACCAAATCAACTCTAGTGTTTTTGACATAATATCCCCCAAGGAGGAAAAAAATAGATTGTGACCAAGATTAATCATGAAGCTTTTACTCTAATTTCCTGTCGTGGAATTTCAAAGCCAAGAACTGTTGTTGAACTTCCATCCCACCATTTCACAGATGAGCCAAACTTTCTTTGACTCATTCCTCCCTTAACCCAAAGAGAGCTCTAAATAAGCACAGCTGAGCTTCTGATTGCTGAAGTGCTATAGAGCAGAGAGCTTGGTGCTTTAATTTTTTCTTTTCTGGTCTTTGTTGACCATTGAAACTCCATGAGTTATTGCTTTATCTCATATTTTTCTGTTCTGTTATTGTGGTTGTGCATTTTAAATGCAATCTTTCTATTTAGAAATATCCCACTGAAGATGAATAAATATTATTCATACAAGTAACTTTCTTTCCAGCTATCCCGAAGTCATCCTTTTCAGGTCTAAAGTCATGGTCATGCTCAAGGAAACTTTCAAAATCATTTATTCACTCATATTTCTTGGTAAGTTTCCATTGCCTGCTCTATATAAGCAGAGGTGGGGGGGGGATGCCCCACATTGCTATTAAAGACTCAAGAACACTGTCCAGGATTCCACTCATTTTTAGTGAATCATAAGATAGAATTATCTAGGTTAACACACAATAAGCCCTGTTGACTGACTCTGCTTCAATACCCAGAACCACGGAATCCTCTTCCTGTTAACCATCCTCTTTTCTTTCCTGTGCTTCCAGGGACCAGGCAGAAGTTAGCAACTCTCTGGGAGAATTTTCAGGTGTGTGTTTTTGCCTTGTGTTTGGTTTAGCTTCCTGTCTATTCTCTAAATGTTTCTTTTTTCAAAGAGCCTAACTTCCTTTGTTAGAAACTAAGTCTCCCTGACCTCTTTTCCCTTCTGTTTCTAATGGTCCTTGAAATGAAAATAGTTTGTTGAGTTTCCTTATTTGTATTTGGGCAGCCTACTCAAATACTCTCAGGAGAGTAGCCGGTGACCTATGGTTCTCTCTGTTGAGAGAGAATTCATGTTTTGCATTTTGGCAGCTAAACGCAGGGATGGATTTAAAAACGAACACATAACTACTTATATAATAATCTCGAGCATGATGTCAAACATTCCTTAAAGCAAAACCTCAATTTCTAATCTTCCATTACTTTGGTCTCATGAATGCATTTGCCTTTATGAATGCAATAATATGGCATCTGGAAAGGCTTACCTCAAGTCAAATATTTCTTCTTGAAGATGCTCTACTTTGCAAGGTACTGCTCATGGGAACTTATACCCTAAATAATGACATTTTTGCTGGTTTCAAATTCTGGATTTAGATTTATTTTCTCCTAAAATTGTGAGTGTAGTTGTGATTGCTCTTTTACTACCATGTAATACTATTTCCTTATTGGTGGTCCTGTGAAAATCATGTATCGTTACACCCACTTCCTTTAGTACTTCTCTGATAAACCCAAAATCTTCCAAATGGTGCTTTGCATACCATGATCGGATATATTTTTATCAAAGTCTCAAAGACTAAACCTCCTTCCTTGTCATACGTGTATGATTTATTTTTTGACTTCTTGGCTTAGTACTTCCTGGTTTAGGGTTACTTGTAGTTATTGTCTTCAATAATTGTTCTTCGACTATAACTTTTCTTTGCAGAAATTAGCCCAGATTTCTTACTGTGGACATGGCTTTGACTTCTTTTAGTCCTTTTATGTTCCAAAAATAACCCAAGGATTCCATTAATTCTTCCAACCAATCATCTGAGTGAAAAAAAAAAATCTGTCAAACTAGTTACTTGATTGAGCCAATAGATTAGGATTACGTTGCTGTATATTGTGGATTCCAGGCATATTAGTCCATAGGTCAAATCCTCATCTCTAGCTTATTACTAGTTTGAGGGATTATTTATAGTGGCCTAACTACATGAAATTATGTGTTTAAAATGTGGCTGGAATCGATAGGATAAGCAGATGCAACTCCAATAACACACCTACAAAACTCCAACTTAATATGTGCGATAATGAATAAATTATAGTATTGCGTTGAAGGGCATTGCATGGGAAGCAGAAAAGCTGAGATTTGTCCCAGCATGGCCACAACACACCTTTCTTAACCCATCTGGGCCTGAATTTCTTATACGTACAATGAGGAATTGGACTTGTGAACAAAGGTGAACCTGAAAGATCCCATCCTCCAAAACGGATGTGGCTGCCTGGGCCTAAATTTTAAATGGAGCCAAGTGGCCGTTTGCTGACTAAAGGTCACATGCACGTACTTTGAATCTCCCCCAAACACACACTTCTGTTCAACTTTGGGACTCCAGAGCTCACCTGCCTCAGCCAATCAGGGCTCACCTGAATCAACCAATCAGGGCTCAGCTGTATAACCAATTAGAACTAAGTGAATTTCAATCCTTCATTTGCATAAATGGACCTGATTGGGAGCATGGGTGGGAGCTTCTGCTATAAAACTCAACCCCTCCTTTTGTTTTCCGGAATGCTCTTTTCTTTTACGCGAGAGTGTGTGTCTCCCTGGTTGCCAACTGTTCACTGGAATAGTATCTTTCCTCCAAATTCCTTTTCAGAGAACTTTTGTTCACAGACTATCGTTTCTGAGGCCATTTCTATCTCTGAAGAGTTAAGACACTACTCTCAAATGGAGATCAGCTGCCACTTCATGACTTTGGAAGATGATGCGGATAATTAAAGGATCCTTCAAATTTCTATGTCTCTTCTTGTCTTTGGTTTCAGAACATAGTTTTATCAGTCTTATGGCAGAAAACACTTTTTAGTCAAATGAGCTAGATCTTGCCATGAAACAAGGAATAAATGATTAATTTGGCAGCATGAAATAACTCATTTAGGTTGCTTTGTTCTACATTGTTTTATTCAGTAATTAGCTCCTAGGACCTCTGGGAGTCTGCTCCATTCAGACACTAACAATCTCTATCTAGTTCTAGGGGAGAGAATGATCTTCCCACCATGAACAAGTTAATCCCTGTGGTCCATTAGGGAGGTGATGACCTGGGAACTATTTGCCTGTTGAGCGCACACATTTGGAAAAATAATGCTCTCCATTTTTCATCCACATCAATGAGAAGTGAGGAGCGGCCCTTTAGCAAGACGTAACTATGCAATAATGTAACAAAACTGGCTAATAGCGCTTCATTTATTATGGGGCTAAATGCTCATCATTTTTTGTAAAGGGTGAATTCATAACCTCTGCAGAGTTACAGTTTATACACAGTTGATTTCCATTTACAAAGGCAGAAAGTCCTCTTCTCTAAATGTCAAGCTTTGACTTACAAAACTCCCGTTTTCTCTTATGTGAAATGTGTGTGCGTATTTAAAAAAAATTTTTAGCAATTAGATGGGAGAGAAGGGAAATAGTACTTGAAATGTACAAGAAGGGAAAACACCTTTCAGAAATTCCAAACAAACCAACAAACTCCCCCAAACTGAGGGGTTGTCATGGTCTTAATAGAAAAGGTCTTAATAGAAAAGACTCATACCACACAATTCTTTCCTTTTGTGCTTCCTCCAGTAGCAGAAGGTACTGGAAAGACTGTCTTTTGCCAATAGAGGGAGTTTGAGTCTGGAAAGTCTTAAAATAAAATTGGTGTAATTTCATACCGCAAAGATGCACTTTGCTTATGCAATTAAAATAAAAAATTAAGTGCCTACCTGGGTAATTCCAGGGCATTTATAAGCAAATAAGACTAATGAGAAGCTCTCATAGCCTCTAATTAAAAGAAAGTAACTCACTCTATGATGCAAAAGTTCTTGGATGTGTGGAATTGTCGCACGTGATTGGGCACCTGATTCCTTACTGGGATCTCTTACTTCCACAGGGCCAAAGCCCCTGTTCTATGTAGCACATCATTCTGGAAGGCAGGGGACAAACAGATTCAGAGCTTGATACCCACAGATCTGGCCCCTAAATAGACATTTGGGAGGATGAGTAAGGAAAGAGGCAGTATTTTAGTAACAGTTGTAACTGGAAAATGTCACTGAAATGGAACGGGAGCTTACGTGGGGCAAGCTGGAAAGCACTTTCATTTGAAGCAAGTAGAACAACGGAGGCACTTTGCTTGACCTTAGGTATTTTTAAACACTTGCTTTTTCATGCCCAATGGCCAGATCCTTCTTTTAGTTTAGGTGGTAACTGGGGAGAACGAAAGGATCTGGGCATGGGAGAAAGTGTGAAATCAAGGGAGGAAAAGGGCATGCAATGGGGAAGGGAGGAAGCAGGAAGGTCCACTTTGCTGAGTAAACGATATTTTAAAATGTGGGTCCTGCTATATTCTTTCCCCAATCAATTTGGATGAAAAACAGAAATACTACTTTTGTAAACAGTTCATTTTTAGTTTGCCATGGCAATATAATACGGAAAAAAATCAAGCTACCTATCAATTTAAGCATTCATAGAGTGTGAATCTTTGGCAAAAAATGTGGACCTGCACCAATTCAGATGGTGTTTGCATTCAACCAGGTTCCAAAAATCATGGCTTTGTCAATTTCTTAAAGTTTTCTTGGGTCTTCTTGTGATCAGGCATTCAGAGGTATGTGTTGGTTCTAATAGCTTTGGTAGAAACATGCTGAAAATAGAAATGGATATAAAACGGCTCGTCTTTAGGCTAATTTGGTATGGATTTGTAATGCCTGAGTAACTGGAAATTAGTCAATTTTTTGACATAATGCAAACAAATGTGAGACACATGGATGGAACAGCAGAATCAGGAAAAAAACGTTAGTATTGTAGTCCCATGTTTTGTAAAAGACATCAAGTAAGGCCACCAATACAGGAACCGAGTTCCTCTCTTAGTTTTTCTGTGATGATTTCCTATCAGCTTCATGTTCATGCGCAAGAGAGATACAAAATGCAAGATGGCCTTTGACTTTGTTTCCAACGTGTTCAGCAGTGGCACTGTCTGAAACCCGGGCCCAGCATTCTTGTAGAGTACGCAGTGTGGATGCTTCCAGCTGACGGGGAGGATGTACGTGGCAATTGGCTGACTAGTGTGCTGTCCTTGGGAGGGCTGGCAGGGTGGTGGGGCAAGCCTCTGCGGGAAGGGAATTCCTTTCGGTTCATGCCTTCCTTTTTGGCTGGAGCGTGGTCGTGGAGATTGACTGCCATTCTCACCCTTAGATGGGGAGGAGGCGGGTCTCAAGCAACCTCAGATAATCGAACAGCAGCTGTGACCCTCAGAGCAGCGTTTCTTCTTTTTCTTGGGGTGAAAAATGGTGAGAATTGCTTCATCAAAAACCGCTTTGAGACCTTTCTGAGTCAGGGCGGAGCATTCCAAGTAGCACTGTGCTCCGATCTTAAACACAAAAAAGAAACTTTTGAGAGAAAGAAAAGAGAGAAGCAAAGGGTATGAACCCCGTGCCCAGCCAAGTACTTCTTGTCCCACAAATAGCCGAGGGGTTGGTTTGGATTATGTTCTCTCTTTTGCATTTCAATTTGCATATGCTATCCCTATTTTTTTGGTATTTTTATATTTTTTACATTCTTAGATTAGCAATACATGGTTATGGATCACTTTTGGAAAACAATAAATTCTGAACGTGATCCATAGGCATTTATCTGTAACACAAGAATATAAAAAATATAAAAATCTAAAAAATTAGGAGAGAATTCAGAACCAGTGATATGGTTTAAGTATATTTTGTGAAGAACAGGGTTGCATGATGTTGTTTTCAGTATCCTCTCATTTGTATGCTGAATGTGTAAATCACATACAACTGAAATGTATCTCCTTCAGCATAGGATAAGGCAAAGTGTCAGTCTCTTTCTATAAAGCATATAGAAAGAGAGTGGATGATATGGTTTTGTAGGTCATTCTGGATTAAAGTGCACTTGTGATAAGGTATATCTCAGCAAGGTATTATCTAATTGGTATTTTCACATGGTGGAATCAAGCATCGAACACAATCCCAAAAGGCAACAGATGACATTTTATGTCATTGTTAGGAAATTCAGTTCAGTTTTAACATACTTTAAAACGCCTATTTTAAATAGCTAAAAAACTCCAAAACAAATAAAAATCACAAAATACATTTACTGCTAGCGATAACCTCCTTGTCAGTGTATAGTCTGCACATTTAAACGATAATGTATTTTGTACTTGCCTAGGGCTTTATTTCAAAGCTTTTGGTGATTTGATAGTATGGTGGATTTGATAATCACAAAATCCCTATGAGATATATAGAAATTCAGGCTAGAACCGTAGATTCTCATTAAAAAAAAAATCATAGGCCATACAGACCACGTTTGGCAGTCAGCTTCTTGTGAAGGAGATCTGGAGTTTTAATTGCTCACAAGCTCAGTATGAGCCAACAATATGATGTGGGCCTTTTACTATTAAGGACATCTGAAGAAATGATTCTAGTTTTTGCTTCATAACATAAGAATAACTTTGAAAAATTAAAGCAGATTCGGAAGAGTCTGGCTAGAGGTGAGCTAGAAGCCAGCAGATCAATGGCTAAAACAGGGTAGTCAAATCATATGCCTATTATGGCCAGAAGCTTATGTAAATAAGTAAAGCAGAGTTAATGAAAGACAATAGGGAAAGGTGGGGACTGCGGTGCACCACAGAGTACATGCTCTGCTCTGGAGTGGCCAGTCTTACCCAGCTTCTAAATGGGAATGTTGGTTTGCTATTGCCCATTTTTGTATTTTTCAAGGGGAGTTGGAAATTTGGATTTTTATTTAATATTTACCAAGTTTTAAAATACTCTGTGGGCCAAGCCAAGACACTGATATGGGATTTATTTGGCAGCAACCAGTCAGTTTGCAACGTGTAGACTAAAGGAACTTGTGGTTTAGTTTAGAATAGAGTGGGAATAGCCCCAGAAAAGTAAAATGAATTGTTTAAGGACATTCAATGAGAAAATGAAAGAACTAGACCTAGAATCTGGGTCTCTTATGTATGTTCTTTTCCTTATTCCATGACAGTAACTGTGACCCTTATCACTCAGCTCTGCAAGAAGCTGACCAAGGTGACAATTAATGAAATGAGGTTGCTCACTGATTTGAGGTATGCCCAACATTTGGGTAAGCTGCTGGCCACAGATATGAAAACTTAGCATGCAATAGAGTTGGTTGGGCCCAGAAACTATTTCCTAGCTTCTCTAACAGATATTATATACTTTTCCCCCCCCCTGACAAGAATGGTTACTGTATGAGCCAAAGGAAAATACCAAAAGAAAAGATGTTGGATGTTGAAAATCTATTTTATGGCTTTCTTTTTGACCATGGTTTGGCCTTTAGTTTAGGAAATAACCTTTTTATATGTATATACATATATATGTGTGTGCATGTATAAAATTAAAAACAGATACAAGAGAGGAAGAAAGGGCAGAGGAAATTTTCCTAATAATGTCATGACATGGCATCTGTTACATTTTGGGATTGTGTTCAATGCTCGGTTCAAACGCATTTGAAAAGCACACTAGTCTAATGAAAGGTGCCATCTGAATGGCTTGACTGCTTGTAATGTGATGGCTCTTGTCAGTCATGCTGAAAAAATACCTAGAAAGTGCTGTGGCGCTGTTCTATCTGGAATACTGCCCCCCCCACCCCCTAACGATAGCAAGCCTCTGACTGATTCTGGAAATTCCAGGAGAGCTGGGCTGAGCTCACTCACACTTGGGATCCTGCAGGGTGGGCAGGGCACTCATCCCTCCTTCTCCCCTGACGGGTGCTGACTGTGTGTGAGGGTTTGCCTTTTGATGGGGCTGGAGGAGCCCTAACTTGTCTCTCCCAATTCAGACAATTCTGAAGATAATGAAACAGCAGATAAAGGCATTACTGTGTAACGGAGTTAATATAACATTATGTTGTACTAGTCATTCCAGGAAAAGTAGCCAACAGATTATGGGGTGTGATTTGGGGAATACGTGTGAGAAACAGAACCTAGTTAAGAAGTAGGTATTGTTGCCATGTGTCAAGTGCTCTGAGAGAAGAATTCATTCTGGTTCAGGGAAAAGGCACAGCTATGTTGAGCAATTGTAAAACAGAAATCATTTGTGCTCTCAAAGACGGGAAATGGAAAACCGTCTTAAGGCTTTTCTTCTAGCAGCAACTTCATCTGCTTCTTGGAGTAAAATGACCTACACAGGCAAGTATTTAGGATCTATGTGTGGGAGCTCAGGATTTGAGGATTCTTGCTTAGATACGTAGTAAGCAGCACAGAACATGCTTTCCCCATGATGTCTTGTCATGGAAAAAAATAGAAATTGAGGATGTAAACTGAGAGAACACTTTTCTGATAATTTTATAATAGTTAAAACTTACTGTCTCAAAAGCTGGGAA
Organism: Indri indri; assembly: GCA_004363605.1. Classification (NCBI taxonomy): domain Eukaryota; kingdom Metazoa; phylum Chordata; class Mammalia; order Primates; family Indriidae; genus Indri; species Indri indri. The sequence goes on along the minus strand of RJWJ010001603.1, from coordinate 92,260 downwards.
GTTTATCAGAGCTGTACAGAAGATATAGGCTCTGACAAGAAGAAATTAAAAAACAAACAAATAAACTTGCAATGATTAATCACGTGGAAGAAAACCTGGTACTTCTTCCAGGTGGTCCTTGTGGTGGCAGGACGTGTTCCGGAATAAGAGAGAAAGTGACCAGAAAGAACGAAGGCAGAGAGGGCTTCCTGGCCGGGGACGTGTCCAAGAGGGCACAGACATTCGGCAACAGCTATAGTTCAGTGGGTCGGATCTCGTGGCACCGAAGCTCATTTCGTCACCACAGGAACCTTATGAGGAAAGTCTATGACCACCCTCACTTTACAGCTCAGGAAACCGAAGTCACCTCTCTACGGCTGCACAACTAAGACAATGGCAGAGATTCAGATTCGTTTTCCTCCCGACCCGAGGTTTAACCACTCTGCTGGGCTGTTTCTAGAAAATGTAAAAAAAAAAACCAAAACCAAAATGTGGCTGAAAGAGCAAACGAATGAACAAATGGGAAAAGCTCTGGACGCAGTGAGGGTGACGAGAGAAGGGAAGGAACAGGAAGGCGTTTCCCGTCAGTGAGAAGATGTTGGTGGAATAAACAGAGTCGGCCGGCATCTAAAGAGGTGGCCATTCGTGGGGAAGTTCTTTATTCCGTATTTGAGAATGAGGAGAGCTACTCAGAGAGGGCAAATAGTGAGCTAAGAAAAGGAAAAAGAACCAAATGCCTTGTAAGAGAAATTCTCTCTCGACAAATCAGCATTATGATGAAATTGCTGAAAGAGGAAAGGCACGTCCGGGCTGGGTGGATTTGCTGCTGATCTGAAGCCTGCCAAGCAGAGATGCCAGCTCCAGTGTGGGTGATGGCAGCGTGCTGTTTGAGGACAGGATACTACGGACTGGTGGGGACTGTGGCAGACTGAAGGATACACAGCTCATCAGCCCATCTGAAAGACTGTTTTGAAGTTTCACTAGATGAGGAAATGCTCGCCTTGAGTGGCTAGACAGTCTGAATTTTTTGAGAAGCCAGAAATGTGTATATTTATGCGAAATTTCTAAAGTGTTTAACGTTGGCCACTAAATGGCATTAAAAATCCTGCGTAGACTGAGCAAAACGTTCGTGGGTAAAACGTCAGTGTGCAGTTTGCTCCCCATGCCTTAAAGGGTGTCTTTGCACGTACTGGTCTCCCTGTCTGGAATCTTTGCCCCCAAGCTCCTAACTTTCTCCACCTGACAGGCTCATCCTCGGACTTCACACCTGACTCAGGTGTCAACTACTTCAAGAAATCTCAATCCTCCTTCCCTGACTGTGTTAGTCTCTCCCTTCCCTCTAATACCTTGGTTCGTTGCCCGGATGCCTGTTCCTGTGCGTATTCGGGTGGCGTGCTTTGTCTACCCGTCTCCCTCCTCTTCTGGCCTGTGGGTCTTTGTAACCCAGATGCCAGTGGTGACGTGACTGACTTTCAATGACCGTGGGAGAAAGAGAAAATGACCAGTGCACAAACAAGGCAGGTACCAGGGGCTCTTTCAGTCAGGAGGAGGGTATTAAAGACTCCAGTTGATTAACATGACTGAACATTGATTACAGCAGCAATTTTACCGCTTTAAATCCCACTCGTGCATGTTAAAAACCCAGCAGGAAACTTAGCAAGTCCTAAGTTAAAGAGTGACAACAACAACAAAAGGCACAGCTGAATGCTGTGGCAGAAGAGGGCAGAAAGAGGCCAAAGAGTGAAAAAAGAAAAATGCTAAAGCATGATATCCAAAAATACCTTAGGAAGTCTCAACTTACAAGATCGTGTTTAGGTTGAACCAGATGGAATTGGGAAAGAGAATGCACAAAGAATTATTAATATAATCTTAAAGTGTAACATCCAGCGTAGCACCTGGCACACATTAGGTGTTTAATCAACTACCATCAAATAAATCTAACAAGAATGTGGACATTTAGAAATGTGTAAAGAATGGGAAAAGTAGGCTGAGGATTAAAAAACACAATAATGGAAAGAAAAGGGAAGATAAAACAAGTGAAAGGATAACAATGAGTATTTATTATAAATTAAATCAAAATATTTATGTAAATGTGGTTGACTTTGGAGTATAAAGAATTGTAAATATGTGTGATATGAAAATGTCCTTTAAAAATAAAATGCCCTTTGGGACTAAAAAGAAGGTAGATTAAACAACGCTTGGGAAATTGAAAAGTATTGGACAAAAGGAATCAGATGTGAAAAATCTGAACTTGCAAAACCTTTATGTGATGGGAAGAATTTGCACATTAAAATACGAGTCTTCAGCATATAAAAAAAAGAAGCCCCAAACCTAAGGGTTTCTTTTCAGATTGTAGGAGGGAGGAAGAAGAGGGGGTGGTTAAGGCAGTCTGTATCCTAGCTCTGCCGCTTCCTAGCTGTGTGACCTTCACCTCTCTGAGCCTCAGTTTCCTCTAGGAAAGTAAAGATAATAATATACACACCTCAGGGGGTTGCTGTGAGGATTAATTAAGACAAGGCGCGTACGTGCTTGGCACCTAGCCCAGCGTGTTTTAAACACTCCATAAATGCTGGTTGTTATCATAAACTACTTGACAGAAAAGTCAGAGCGTACAGAAACTTAAAGCATCTCTATAATTACAGGAATTGTGATAAAAACAAGTTAAAATCTTGCTTGGTTTTCTTCTAAATTGGATTTTGTAAGCTAAACATGTTTCTCTCTGTATGTGAGAGCAGTTGCTAGGAGAAACTGGCAAAAGGCAAGTGGTGAACTCAGCCATTGTTCCAAAAATAAGTATGAAACGAGATGGCAAGCTTCGGAATGACTTCTTTGCGGAGGGAAAAAACAACTTCCCAAGTGAGAAGTGAGGCTGGAAGCTGACCACATGCAGGTGGGAGATAGCCTTAGAGGCAAGCGACACAGAAAACAAGACTAAGAAAAAAGCCGGTGACGGCTGGTGGGGACCTCCCGGTTGTGAAAGTGTGTGGCTGGGAATCACATACAATTGTTTACGGAGCTACTTATTTATGTATCTTAATGAAAGCATTCGAGGAGAAGGTAGACTAACCTGTAGACATTACCCATTTTACCAGAGGAAAAATGTATGGTTGGAGAAGAGCTAGTTTACACAGTGGTCAGGTGCTGGTGCTGGTGCTGGTGATGTCCACCCAGGTGGATTAGAGTTTTTGACTTGGTTATTATGAGCTCTGTGAATCAAACGTGCTTGTCTCCTAAGACTCTGTTTCCTCATCTGTAAGGATGACAAATGCTATCTGCTTCAGAGGGTTATCCTGAGGCTGTCAAATGTTTAGCATCCTAAGAACTCTGTGAATGTCTGGTACTAATTAGTATTGACTTTACATTGCACAGAAGTAGGAAGAGTTTAGTATCTTAATCAAGTATTTGTGAGATGTTCTCATGTATGGCACCTGCAAAAAACATAATCTTATTTAATTCATTTTTAGTTAAGAGTATCATACTTAGTTTTGGTGTCTATAAGCAAGTTTTTTTTTTTTTTAAATAGAGATGGGGTCTGGCTCTGTTGCCCAGGCTGGAGTGCAGTGGCTCAATTATAGTGCATTGTAGCCTTGAACTTCTGGGCTCAAGTGATCCTCCTGCCTCAGCCTCCCGTATAGCTAGGACTACAGACACATGCCACCATGCCTGGCTAATTTTTTTTATTTTTATTTTTTGTAAAGATGGGGTCTTGCTAGGCCACCCAGGCTGATCTAGAACTCCTGGCCTCAAGTGATCCTCCCACCTAGACCTCTGAGTGTTGGGATTACAGGCATGAGCCACTGTACCTGGCTTTATAAACAAATTTTAGTAAGAGAAATGCATATGTTTTTGTAAATGAAGAACTCGTAGTTAATATATTCTTGACTGCTTGAAGAGGGTGACTTCTAATTCTGCCTAGGGCATGCATTTTGCTGGGTTAGTTACTTAGAACGAAAATGGAAATTTCTAAAATCTCTGGCCTGGATCCATGGATTCGTGACTAAATCAATGAGGAATCAGATTCAAGTTATGGAAATGTGATTTATAAGCCTCCTCTGGTATGAAGTACTTCCATCCTCTTGGTACATTTTAGTGGCTGTTTTGCACACATCTTGGTGGTTATGGGGAGGCAGAGATTTGGTATCTGGCAAATACTTTCTAAAGTATTTCCCCAATAAAATAACAATTCATGTTAAGTTCTGAAGAATGAAGGATGGGCCAGGTGCAGTGGCTCACTGGGAGGCCAAAGTGGGAGGATTGCTTGAGGCCAGGAGTTCGAGGCCAGCCTGAGCAACGTAGCAAGACCCCTTCTCCACAGAAAATAGAAAAATCATCTGGGTGTGGTGGCATGTGCCTGTAGTCCCAGCTACTTGGGAGGCTGAGGCAGGAGGATCACTTGGGCCCAGGTGTTTGAGGTTGCAGTGAGCTATGATCATGCCACTGCACTCTAGCCCCGGCAACAGAGCAAGACCCTGTCTTAAAAAAAAAAGTGGTCCACAAAATCAGTTCCAGCTCTGAACAAAGTTACTTTCTGGTGTATGTTATTTCTCCAGATGCTATCCGGGACACAATCCAGGCTCTCTAAGCGGCTATTCATTATATGGCGAGAAATACTGAGCAAGTATAACCAGGCCAGATGCTAATCTAAGTCTCTCTTAAGCAAATCACAAAATGCCTTTTATGGGGTCATTGAAATGAGTTACATTGATAATAAGTAGTGAGATTTACAAATATGCCTCTAATGACCCCCTTTATTCACAACAAATATGGCAAGTAGATGTTGCAGAGGTTGCTAAATCAAATTATAAGTGTTTTTGCTGTTTCAATTCACCAAGTTTCTTCTTAATGAAAACCAGACAATGCCGGCTGCCAAGAAGGCGAACCAAATGGCCCCTTCCGGCCCGACCAGAGCAGAGGAGGGGGCACAGAGCAGAGAGAGACACATTGCACTTTAAAACAAAACCCTACGTTGGGCGCCCATTCCAAAGCACACAACAAACTCTTCTCTCAGCACACATTTAAAATTCAATTCAAATCGGACTGTACCGCTTTTGCAAGCTTCACACCGTGCTCGTACGTGAGAGGTTTCTCTTTCATATACAGTAGACGGGCCAAAGTTTTGGGGTCATCACGGAGATCAATCTGGCAAAAAACACACATGTGACAAACTCATTTATTTTTTCAGGCCTTACCAGGTATTTTAAACTGTGAGAGAATAGAATCTTTTTTCCCCATTAACAGCTTTGAAGTTGTTGAATTTTAAGGAAGTACACATACCCGCCCATGTTATGTCTGAAAATGTAAAGTGATTTCTTTGTAAATATACACACCGGGCTTTCCTTTCATTTTCCCCTTCAAAGCAGTTACCCTGGGAGCCGAAGACTCACTCCAGTGATGCCATTGCCGTCTCAGATGCTTTTGAAATTTTCTATTCATTTCTAAATTCCTCTTACAGGGCATACAAGATAACCAGTCTTTACATGATGCCTTATTTGGTCCCAAATTCTATTACTCGTTATTTCATAGTTTATTTCCTAGCTCTCAATTCATCTTTTTTTTTTTTCCCTTTTCCAGATAAAATCTTCATCCTCAAAGGGATGAAGATTTGCTACCTGTGAGGATAGTCTAACAAAGTGTTGCAAGCTCTGGAAGGCAAGTCCCAAAGAGAAATTTTCTTTCTTTCTTTTTCTTTTTCTTTTTTTAATTTAAATTTGTCTTTTTTCCGAGGACCTCACCAGGTTCTTAGCAAAGAGAAATTTTCAAAGGGTTTGTCAAGGAATAAGCATCAATCTTTTCAAAGGTAGGAATTATTCTGAAGGGAGCATATATATCTGGATTAGGTTTGATAATTAAATATTTTGGTTGCTTTAAAATCTTCCTGTGTGCATGAACACACGCGTATACAGATGAGGGTGAGCGTGGGCACACAGGGGCTGATGTCTTAAAGAAAGATGAATATATCTATCTATTAAGGTTCCATTGACAACACATCGTCAGCTCTACTAATCTGCGTGTTTTGCCTTAACTGTTCAATTTACTGTCCATCTGCTATGAAATCGGCTCAAATCACTCACAAAGGTGACTGAATGTCCTGTCCCACATTGGGCAGCAGGGATTCAGGCTCCATCAATATGGGCAAACATTATCATCTGGAATTTAAGGCAAAAGACTTCATTTACATAAATATCTTTTTATAGAGTGAAAGCATACTCTGATTTATGGATATGTGAATTCTTCTACTTTGTTTAAGTAAATACATATATGTGTATCTGTCCACATCTTTTCTAGGAAATATTTTTTTCTTTCCTTTATGTTTTAAAAACTTTTTTCTTTGTCAAACAGAACGTAAATCAAAAATAGAAAGAAACATGATATGAAACAGATAACAATAAAGCCCTCCAGTATCATTACATTCCTTTGTCTTTGGGATAGTAGTTTGGATTTTAAAATAACTAAGAACAAGACCCATTTAAAACCATAAAACATAAGAACAATCTTTGATACATTGGTGCAATTGCCTTACTGTTGGAAATTGAAACTATGGGACTTTGTTAGCTTTCGAAACACTGTAAAGTCTTTTACGATCACGGGTTTGTTTATCTGCTGTACTTGTTTTAACTTCTTGTCTAAGGTCTAGGAGACTAAGGGCTTTAAAGGGAATAGAGAACAGTAATTTCTTCTGGAGTCTTCCTTCCCCAGAAGTGTTATTAAGGAGTTCTTGTCATCATATGCCCATTCTGGATGCTGGGGTCGTTTTGACACTCACACCTATTTTGTGATTTTTAAAACAACTGTGGATTTCAGATATAAAAGATAATAGGTAATGGGTGCAATTGACATCCTTACCTCATTACCCTGATTCAGGCCTGGAGAAAGGCGTCTATTTAAAAAATCACTTTGTTATTTCTTTTCTTTTCTTTCTTTCTTTTTTCTCCCTCCCGCCTTCTTTCTCTCTTTCTCACTCTCTCTCGTTCTTTCTTTTTTTAGAGATGGAGTCTCACTATCTTGCCCAGGTTGGACTTGAACACCTGTGCTCTGGGGATCCTCAGCCTCACATAGCTGGGACTGTAGGTATAGGCCTGTACCACTACACTCATCCACTTTGTTATTTAAAAAAAAGCTGAGAGATTAACTTTTAAAGGCCGTATCAAAACTTCTTGCTTCATATTAAATAGCTCTTATTATCTTTTAAACTGTGGGCTGGATGATCACGCACACCTTCCGAACTTCTGTCCACAGGATCGATCTGTCTGAGACACTTTTCCGCAGTGTTTAGCGATATGTGATGTCTTTCCTTTGTTGCAGCCCGCCCCGCCCTGCCATCGCCCGCATTTTAACCTGGGTCCCTATGAGGACGTAAGGCACGTGAGGCATGCAGTCCTTGAGCTCGGGCACCCACTCCTCCTGGACATTGTGGTAAGAGGCAGGGTTCACGACAGAGAAGCAGATCAAAAACACATCCGTGTTGGGGTAGGAGAGCGGCCTCAGCTGGTTGTAGTCCTCCTGCGGGAAGAGCAGACAAGAGTTTGCACAGCTTGCGCGAGCAGCGGGGGGTTCCTCTGCGGCCCCAGGGTAAGAGCGCAGGTGCGAGTCCCCTGCAGCGCGCTGTGATCCGCCTCCTCCCCTGCTCTGGAATCTGTGGTTCTCTACAAACTAGAAATAAAGGGGCTACCAGTTAGGAAAACACCTTTTTGTTGTGGATGGAGATTACATATTGCCCCCTCTTAAGATGAACCTCAAACAATTTTAATAGCTTTATTGAGATGTACTTCACATACCATAAAGCTCACCCATTTATTTATGTTTACTTTTTATTGTATACATTTAAGTTGTACAACATGATGTTTTGATATATATGCTATAGTCAAGCAAAGTAGCATATCCTTCTCCTCACATAGCTCCTTTTTAAAAAAAAATTTATGGTGAGAGCACCAGAAATCTACTCTTGTTAGCAAATTTCCAGCGTATAATACAGTACTGTTAACTACGATCATCATGCTGCACAGCAGACCTCTAGACTCACTCATCCCATGTAGCGGCACCTGTACCCTTGGCCCCCATTTCCCCATTTCCTGCCGCTCCCCTCTCCTGGTAACCACCGTTCTACCTCAGCTTCTATGTATTCAAAAGTTCACCCATTTAAAGTGCATAATTCAATAAGGATTGTTAAAATTCTTGTTATATTGGAATAGTGGTGTATTGAACACACTATATTTAAATTAGTGGGCCATTGGCCAAGGCACAGAAATCCTCCCCTTATACAATTCAAAAAGTTGTATCCAAATTTAATTTAGAGTAAGCTAACACACACACACACACACACACACACACACACACACACACACACAGACAGAACAAAGAGTCGCCGCCCAATCTGACACCACAATGTTTGAAGAAATATGTTGGGTGGGGGTTTAGAGCAAAGAATTTGGAATTTGTTTCTAAGTTTACCTAAAGGCCACAGTGTGGCGAAATAAATAAAATGCCAGATTATGTTCTTGCCAGAGACTTTTCAGGTCAGAATATGCTCTGGTTGAAGAGTTTCTGGGTAGGTAAAATATTTATGTATCTGCTGTTCTAGTGGGAGTTGATAAGTACAAAGTGAGACACTGCATCGTATCAACTTTGGGAAAATGTCAGCAGACACCTCCCCAGAGACACCAGTCATCTCTGGTTGGGGGCATGCATTGATCCGTCTGTTAGCTTCTCAAAGTATGCCAAATATTTTAGGAGGTTCCAAGGTAAAATCTGCTATTTCAATAGAAAGTTTTATATATTTTCATAGAATTTAGTAACACATAAATCAAAAGTAACTTTTTGTATGTGTGTGCATGTGTGCACACCATATTTATACAAACTCCACTACCACATGATGTACGTGTCCACACATACATACATAATTCATATAAGCACACACACTACACTTGTGCATAGACTGTGTGTGACCAAACTTGTATGTTCACAGTTGTCACGTGTTCATAGAGATAGGCAATAGATCATTTATTAGGGCCATGACTACTCTTCCTAACATTTCAAAAAATTATGGAACACATATGTGCTCACTGCAAAAATGCAATTACAGAAGCACACGGAGTAGAAGTGAACATTTGTTTTCATCTCTCCGGAGGAAGCTTCTGCTTAACATTGTCCTTCCAAATATTTTACATTTATTTATGGATATAATATATACAAGTTTAGCTTAAAAACCTGAATTGATTATATAGTTCATATTGTTATGCGACTTTTTTAAAAAACTTCATATGTCATGGATACATTTTAAATATTAATATCAACCTTGTTATCTTTCTACTGATCTTTATAAGGAGTACACACGTGTGCACATATAAGTATACACATGCGACCAGAGGGAAGTCCCTTAGAATGTTAAGTGTGGTCCTCTCTGGTTGGGGGGCGTGCATTGATCCATCTGTTAGCTACTCAGAGTACCCAGAACAGAGGCCTCACTGTCCATGGTTGCTGCTGTTACTGCTGCTACTACTATTAAAACTTAAGCAGGCTGGGCGCAGTGGCTCACGCCTGTAATCCTAGCACTCTGGGAAGCCGAGGCGGGTGGATCGCTCAAGGTCAGGAGTTTGAGAGCATCCTGAGCAAGAGCGAGACCCCGTCTCTACTAAAAATAGAAAGAAATTACCTGGACAACTAAAAATGTATATATAGAAAAAATTATCCGGGCATGGTGGCTCATGCCTGTAGTCCCAGCTACTCGGGAGGCTGAGGCAGAAGGATTGCTTGAGCCCAGGAGTTGGAGGTTGCTGTGAGCTAGGCTGACGCCACGGCACTCTAGCCCGGGAAACAGAGCAAGACTCTGTGCCTCCCCGCCCCACCCCCATAAAAAAACTAAAGCAAACCTAAGCAAAACGTAATGCAAGATGGCAAGGACGCTGAAAAATAGAATCCTAAAAAGTAAACTAGAAAGCTAAAAAACGCTATTGTGGTTCATTTACCACGTTTCTATCAAAGCAAATAATTGGGAGCTGGGTGCATAGCTGAATAAACATTGGTTTTACTCGGATGTTGGGCCAGGCCTACCGGTTGCATTTCAGACGAGTTGTGCCTGTGTGTGTGTGTGTGTGTGTGTGTGTGTGTGTGTGTGTGTGTGTGTAGGGGGGAGGCGGTGATGAAGGGGACAGCTCGTCTCTTGGCATTACCCTCTCCTCTTTACACAGCTGGCCCTGATAACCAAACCTCTCCTTCCCATGGTCTCTCTACCTCTCTGGTTTCTTTCTGGAATGTTCCCTCAAAGAGCAGCTATAAGGCCCGTGAGCCAAGAAATCTCCTTCCCAGGCTACAATCTACAACTGTTCGTGACAGCACCTGTCCTCGGCCACTGCGTCCTCCCTTCTGGATTGTCATACATGGAGTAGGGATCCTGTTGATTTTTTCCTCATTCCCTACTTGTACTCTTTCCACAGCAAATATTCAATAAATGCTGTTGACTGGCTGGAAGAAATGGACTCCACAGCGATGTGCAAATGAACACGTGGCTTTTCTGTGGGCCATTTACTGCAGTGGCTTTCGTGAGAATCACCTGGGGAGCTCATACAACATTCTGATGGTCTGCTAATCAACTGCCTGTCCCGCCCGCCTCCCTACTCTGGGACCAATTAAATAGGAATCTCTGGAGAGTGTGCCTGGGTATCTGGGAATTCTGATTTTATTGGTCTGGCAGTGGGCTTGGAGTTGAGAGCAACTGATTTACATCACCGTCACCACTGTGGCTGGTAGGAAGTCCCTTAGGATATTGAGCGTGGTCATCTCTGGTTGGTGGGCGTGCATTGATCTCTCCTTTAGTCATTTACCAGTTAACCAAGTTAGGGTGTGTCCGAGGGCTTATTATTACAGGTCTGGCATTGTTTCAAGCATTTACATGCATTCTCATCGAATCCTGAAAATGGCACTGGAAAGACAGTACCATCAACATCCACATTTCATAGAAGAGGAAGTTAAGGTTTAAAGAAGTTCCATAACGGACCAATGCCACAGAGTTAGTAAATACCGGGATAGGCCGTTTAGCCCTAATCCAGCTGTAGCTCTTAACTGTGACCATGCCATTTGCCGCAGCCAGCGTATTTTAAGTGACAGATTAAGCACTTTCTTAAAAACTCAAGGATCCAGGAATCTGAATGCCGACTCATACGTTACCCCGGGAATCTAAGAACTGTTTAGATCACGGGGTGTGTTACTATTTGATGGCCTGCATTTGCTAGAAATTACCACCAGATGGCAGCAGACACTGTATATTTAAAACCTCAATGCCGAAAACCACGACAAAATCCAATCTGGAGAAATGCCACATGCAGATAAGGTAGGAACGAATAACTGTTCGTCTGAAAGGATTATGTTTATTTGATTCTTTACCCAGCAGCCATCAAAGGATTTCTGTTTACATTATGGAAAAATTAGCAAGACCATGGGCTGCTGGTCTGAGTGTAGGCGGGGAGGTGAGAGAAGTTTTGTGTTTCCGACCTTTTCCCTCTTGTCAGGGATTTATTACGGTGTCAGTCGCTGGGCTTCGCCACACCCTCCGTATTCTGGATCTGTCTTCTGTGGCTACCTTAGTCTGCTGTGTAACTGCATGTAAAAGGATTTAGTGCCTACTGAATGTATGGCACTGTTAAGGAGGTTGTATGAACTATGCAAGGTGAACAAGAATTGGCAATCCATTTGGGGAAAGAAAATGAAAATACTTGAGACAATTAGATCTATGTAGAAGTGAGACAGGTGAAGTTTCTCTTGCTCATCGTTAGCTAATCTGATAATAGAATAATGTGGACTATTTATCTGAATTGGGAAAATACAATTTCAAGGTTGGAAGAGGCCTTAGAGATCGGTCGGGACAGTGGTTTCCAAAGTAGGGTCCCTGCACCAGCTTCACTGGCATCACCTGGGCGCTTGTCAGAGATGCACGTTCTCAGGTGCCGCGCGGCTCTCCTGAAGCGCAGGCTCTGGGGGAGGCGCTGCCCTCCAGGTGGTTCTCATCAGCTCAATTCCAGAACCACATGTTACTCTTCTTCCCTCTCCCCCCAGCCAATTTCATAGTTTAAGGAATCAAGGTCCAGACAGATTAATTTAACCAGGATGACAGAGCAAAAATACCTTTCAAGAAGGCTCATGCCTGGGGTGTTGGGGGCTCAGCATTGGCTGCAGCCGTGAAACCTGGCAGGGGGGTCTGGATTAATAAAAGGAACTGTCCCCTTGGGCCTGGGGCCTGGGAGGAGTGTGTGTGTGGGGGGGATTTGAATTTGTACTGGCTGATAACTCAAACGGCTTTTGCAGCAGAGCATGCTTTGACTCCAGGCTGGACGATCTCATGTTGAGTTGACGTGAAGGGGCTATGTGGAGTGGATACATGGTCGAGCTGGCATTTCAGGCCCCTTCTAATGTTGAAATTGAGAATGGAAGACAGGTGCTTGTGTGCTTCTTGAAGAGACAATGTTTTAATCTAAAAGAGCGGCTAGAGTGGGGCTTTGGAGTGGGGGTAGGAGAGATTCGGGCAAGATATGCTACTGAGTGCTTTCCCCCAACCTCACCCTGAAGGCAGATCTCATGCTCTGGGGTGACTATGGGGAATTATTTAAAAAGACAAGTTCAGAGAAAGCCTCAACATCAAATGGGTCAAACACCTGGGTCCTAAATATGTTTGGGAACAGCTGCATCATGATGATACAGCTGGCAGATAAGTGAAACCGTTAGACCAGCACTTCTTACACTTTATATACATTTGAGTCACCTGGGGACCTTGGTAAAGTGCTCGTTCTTATTCAGTATCAGGTCTGCAGTGAAGCCTGAGAATCTGCATTTCTAGTAAGTTCCCAGGTGATGTGGATGCTGCTAGTCCAGGGACCACACCTTGAGTAGCAAGGGGAATGGCACTGAGCACCGCCTCCCCCCAATTAAATTAAATTGGAAATAGAATTCTGCTTCCAAGTCTTCCTGGGTTTGGTGACATACCACAGTTTTCAGTACAACTCTCGTTTTCATATTCTCCCATAAGTCAGGCTTGGTACCGTGTATAGTGCTTAAGAGAATGGGCTGTATATACAAATTCTCTGGGTTCCAGTCCCCACTCTGGCCATGACTATGGTGTGATCTTGGGTAAGTTCTCCCTGCCTCAGTTTCCTTAACTGTAAAATGAAGTTCGTGGTGCTGGCCTCACAGGGCTGTTATGAGAATAAAACGTGTTAATGTTTGTAAACCACTTGGAACACTGTTCTGAACATAGCAAGCATGTTAGTGATCCAGTAAAAGGTCTTTCCTTCATCCCATGTCAACAGCAGCTGCCGGTCCTGGAACAGTTTCTCTACCCTCACGGAATACAAGGGCTGAAACTGAAATTAACTTTTTCTGAGCTGAGCAGTAATGAAACCCAAATGTTTGCAAACTCTGATTGCATCTCTCAATGTTCCTACAGCTCTATTTTTTGTCATTTGGGGAGAAGTAAACTTGTGTCCTAAGGCTACTTTTACCAATAACTTATCACACAGGCAAATTTCTCCCTAATCCTCCAAATTGCATACTCCTGAAAAAAAAAAAAACAAACATTAAGATGCATGTGATCAGGAAAGTTTGAGTTGCTGATTGGGGGAAAACATGTGTTCTGAGTTTTAGGCAAACTTTCCATAGAGGGTTGATGCCAGGTCCTGTGCTCCAGATGGCCCCGTTGGGTCAGCCAGTAGCAACGAGGGCTTGCGTGTGTCCTTCCAAGTGGACCTGGGGTTGCCATTAGTGAGCCCCAGCTGCACTGCCTTGCTGCCTGGGTGTGTGCTCCTTCAGCCCTTGGGGAAACTGAGGCTTCAGAAATCAGCGCCCAGTAAAGATGTGCGGCATGCAGCCCTGGGTGAGTGAGGGACTCGGCTAGGGCTTTCCCTGCTTCCACACTCCCACGGTCACCATGGACATTTGAGCTGCTGTGGTTTCTCAGTGACGGCCCCCGGTTCTACGGGGAACTCGTGGGTCTACCCTTCTGAGAAACCAGGTGCTGGCCAGCCTGACTAGCGGGCTGCACCTGGCTCCTGACACCAGGAGATGCTCACTTCTCCCAGAGGTGCTGCTAACTGCCATTTGTGCAAATGTTGTCTTTGAGATGTGTCCATCCTGAAGTTTGGCCAGAGAGGCCACTATCTGAGCAGCGCTTTGCCCACTGAGAGAAAGAGGTAAGACGTCTTAGTACCATAGTTGGCTTCATCGTAGATGGCTGGCAGTGGGGAGGGAGGACACCTGGCTCTGAGCCACGACCTGGGAAAGACCCTCTCCCAGTCTGGGGTCCTCAGCTGGTAGATGCCCAGGGTTGGCTGTAGGATCCCCACCCCAGCACCCTGCTGGCCACTCGTTCTCTCATGTCACTCTCTGAACAAACTGGCCTGCAAGGACGTCATGGAAAAGTCAGCTCTGGGTCTCTTTCATAGCTGAGCCAAAGACCTGAGCTCTAGAAATCCCTTTAAAAGAGACTTTCAGTAACACCCTACTAGGGATATGTGCCGTACAGGATGAGTTGGCACCAGCTAAATGGATTTGGCTTACAGGACTGGTTGGCCTTATTGCCTCCCTCGTGAGATCTGAGGAGTAACATGCAGTCACCCTGAGAAAAATTCCTCACTTCATTGCCTAACCTAATGGTTGGAATTCTACCTAACAGAGGAGCCAGAGTTCTGAAGATTCTATCTTCAGAGGAATCCACCAAAGTCCAAATGTTCGTGTTTCAGGGGTTTGGGGAGGGACCTAACGTGTAATAGCAGCTGCCGCGTGTTGACAGTGTATGCGCACAATGGGACTTCGTTATGAACTGTCTTTGGCAGATGCTTGGCTGAATTGTGGAGGGGCAGGAGTGTGTCGGGCCAGGGCTGGTGGGGCACAGCCAGGTCCAAGGCAGCCTAGGTGCCTCAAAGCAGAGGGGAACCGTGTCAAATGATGCCGTTCAGGGCTGATGTTGCGGGCAGAGAGAATGAGTTCCTATCGCTTTTGCCTTTGAGAACATACTTGCTTACTGAGGTTGTTTTTTGTCAACTCTGACCTACGGTTAGCTCAAGACAGAGATGAGGGCACTGCTTCTTGGTTTATTCATGTATGAAAATCTGATTATTTAAGCAAGATGAAACTCTCTAGCCAGATTCACAGACTTATTTCCTTTTTGTGGTTCAGGGATTAATCGATTTTGAGGTCCTCTCTCTTTCCTTCTTAGTAACTGGCCAGATGAGTATTTCTGAACTAGTTAGATGTTCCTTACCCATGTGACCTCAGCAACTAGAATATAATTGCGGAGGAGTGGGTTATCCTACCTAGGACTGGGAGTGGAAATTCTGGGACAATGCTTGTAAATTAAATTTGTTACAATTGGCTGACTTGTAAAAACATGGGAATCAATTTGGGGAATGTTTATTTTCCATTGCATCCTCCTAACTTTGGGAACACTGCTCCAACCACCAAAAACTTCCAGAGTAGTGCTGTCCAACATTGAATGTGCACACGAGTCACCTGGGAATCTTCTTAAAATGAACTGTCAAGTTCAGGAGGCTGGGGATGGGGCCTGAGGTTCTGCATTTCTAACACGCCCCCTGGTGGTGCCAGTGCTGCTGGTCCGTGGACCACACTTGGAGTAGCAGTGTTCTAGAATAGTGGTTCTCAAAGTATGGTGTGCGGACCAGCAGCAGCAGCACCAGAAAACCTGCTAGAAATGCAAATTCTTAGGCCTGACCTCAGACTTGCAGAATCAGAAATTCTGGGGCTGGGGCCCACCCAGTGGCTGAGTTTTAACAAATGCTACAGGTGACTCTAGTGCATGCTCAAGTTTGAGAATTGCTGTTCTAGAAAATGAATGACAGGTTATCCTTAACGTGATACATTTCAATATTAACAATCTTCTAGTGCTGAAAGGTCTCCCGCGGGTCTAGCCCCAGATCTTTTTGCCTAATTACTCCAGTTCTATCAGGCTTTCTTAAAGTTATCTTTTAAAGGTCCTAATCATAGAATTTTAGGCCTGGAAGGAACCTTAAAATACATTCTGATTCCTTTTCCCCCTGCTTTATGCTGCTTTATAAACCTTGTTCACCCCTGAGTGGAAAGCATTAAAGTGAAAGTGAGTTGAAGAAATATCTATAACCCATTTGTTATAAGATTTTGTCAGTATTTGTCACTTCTGTGTCAGATGTTTGGGCCATCCTGCTTGCTTTGATTTGGAGTTTAAAGGTATTTTTACACTGCCTTATAGCATCAACTCTTATACTAGTATTATTTAAAAATTTTTAAAAAGGGGCAGAGCAGTGGGAAAGAATAATTAAACTCTACAAGAGCTTTTAAACAGTTTTATTGGATTTGAAATTAAATAGAGGCCTGTGGAGGTTGTACCTGGGGCAATTAGTGCACAGGAGCCAGCAATTGTCGTGGATCGCCACAGAGGAGGGGAGAACCGAATGGGGGCGTGGAGAGCTTTCTTAGAAGGCAAGGGAAACACAGAGAGGTTTCAGAGTCATGCAATAATCATTGCTGCATTGAAATTTTCAAAGCGGATTATAGTCACAAAATTTGACTATGGGGGAGGAGGGTGTAAACTCCTCTCTTACAGGCTGTGAGTTCCTGATGGATGGGGACACCCCAATGATTGTGAGCTTGAAGTACAGTAGGCAACTTTAGCCCCCAAAGCAGTGTACTTCTAATGCTGGAATGCTTTCTGTTGGAAGGTGTGAGCTGTGTGTACTGAGTCCCTTGTACCCTAGCTCGGAGGAGCCAAACTGATTTTTCCATTTGGGCACGGAGTCGGGGTCGGGGCGGGGGCATCCTTTCCCGGACACATGTCTTGCTATGGATGTGAGAGGTCTCCTTCACTCCCCAGTTCCTGACGGTAGCTTGTCAAACAGCCATCTGCCAATGAGGGGAAACTGGATGCTTTTAGGAGCCTTGAGTAGGGTGCTAGACATTCCAGGTTCCCCATCCTAGCCTGCCTGACACCAGTCTTTGATGTTCCACGTACAGCTATACCGTGGTCCTGGCAGATGTGCACAGAAATCCCCAAAGAGAATTCCATTTATTTATTTTCTAGTAAAGAGCTTTCAAGTTGAGCAAAATGACATATCTCCAGATAATTGTGAAAAAAGGCCTAGACAAGAGCATAACTACAGATAACGATTACCAGGAAACTCACGGTGGGACATAGCATGGTAAATGTTCACTCCAAAGGACTTAAGATGTATGAATTTGGACAGACTGAACAACCCGCTGATTTTGACCTAAATAAATGACTCAAGACATATGGTGACAGAAGCGCTATCCAAGAAATTGGGTCATAGCCATACATTGCTTAACCACTTCCCCTCCACCGATCTGTGAACTTGTAACATCAGAAACTTCTTACAGCAACATGTGTGGAGCTAGGAAAGACAGATAAGGTGGTATTTTCACCCAACTAGAGCGTGTGTTAACTGATTAAGTGTTGAGGTTCTAATCCATTGCCTTACATTATTGGCTGGCCAGGTTTTTCAACTTGAAATGTTTCTGACAATATTTCAAGAATCCTAGAGAATTTAGAGTCAACCTCCAGTCGTTCAGGGATCGACCCTCAATTTTGGAAAACATCTAGGATCCTGGGTTTTCTTCCCTCCAACACTTAATCCAGCTTCTCCCTACCTCCTCCCCTCTCCCTGACCAATTTCTTTTTGGACCTTTCCACAGCTCAAATAAAAGGTGGACAAAGAAAATAATGTGAAAAAAGTGGGGGTGGAACTAAAATTTATGAAATCGACCCATTAATGCTGGATCTGGAATAGGTTTTCATTGGAGAAAATTGAAACTCTTGGTCAAATGTTATTTTGGTTATTGATGGTCATTGGTCAATGAGTGGATCACTATTTACCTATAAATACCTTGAATATGATAACAAAATAGTTTTTTTCAGTAATAAGTATTTTTAAAATACCAAGAATATGCTTTTAGTTGTCATTCAGGTGGATAATAAATTGGCCCCAAATGATCAGAATGGGTAATATCTGTGCTGTTAGTTCCCACGTGCCTAGTCAAATAGCTCATTCTTCCCCCTACACCTACCCACCCCTTAATGAATCAAGATAATAAAAATGTACCTGTCCTGCGGTGTCATACAGTCCGAGCAAGTGTTGCTTGCCACCCACTGTCACAGTAACTAGGGGAGAAGAGAAGAGAACAGAGTTTATAAACACAAGCTTCAATCAGGAGCCTTAACATTTCTCCATGCCAGCGTCTCCTTAGGCAGCGAGGAGAAGCATATGCCTCACCCATGTATATTCTGAACCAAGTTGACAGCCTGATTTCCAAATGAAAGGTAACCTTGGGCTGCAGTGACAGCAGATGGTCTGAGCCAAGTCCAAATTTCTCAACAGAGATGAATATTACTGGTGCCACTAGGACACTCTGCAGGCTGCCCATTGAGCCATATTAGGCTCTAGAATACCAAGCTTCTGAAGGATAAGGATGCTGGACCCCTTTCTTGTTAGCTTATTGTCTTCTTTTCTTTGGTTTGAACCACCTTTCAGAGTACAGAATTGTGGAAGCAATTTCTTTGTTAGAAATCTCTCTGCTTTTATCTGTCTTTGAAATGTTAATAAGCCCCTGAAAACAAAGAATATTAATCCACCTGCATATTTTATAGTCTAGGAAGCATAGCAAGTAATTAAATAAGGACTTAGCATTTACTTTTAAAAAGTTTTTTTTTTTAGATTAAATATTCCTGTGCTCAACTGATTCATTAGGATTTTGAGCCTCAGTTGCAGAAGGAAATACTGTATGGATTCAGTTTCATGTACCTAAAGGGTGTATAGAGAGTGCCAAGTAGCCAGTTTGACGTACCTGGCAGGCTGACTGCCTTGCCGAGCGATCGGGCCTGGAATTGAGAAGTAATACAGGGATACCAACCACTCTGTACGTGTCTGGAAATGAAATAAAATCCCAACTTGAAATGAAACCGAGATTGAACAGGTTGAATGCAGGAGTCAGAGAATTCTCTTGGTGAATGGAAAAAGCAAATTTAAATTTCCAAAAAAAAAAATTGAATCTCTTTTTGGAAAACGTAAATAAAATATGAAGAAAAGTGTGAGTTTTCCCCCTAGTTGATTAAAAAATGTGCAAATGCAATGTAAAGATATTTTTGGATTCTTCCTATCATTAGCCATGAAGGAAATGAAAGGTACACTGAATAACACAACCTATTATAACCATATCTCTAACTTATGCCAGCCACGTTCTGTAGCCTGCTGCTTGGAGTTGCTGACGTGGTACTGACTTTACTTTGATGTGTCTTCAGGTTCATGGGCTACATGTATGCAAAGTGCTTCTTGATAGCTCATTCTTTGGAAAGCACTTGTTTAAAAGCATTCCCTCCCCAGATACTATTTTTCTAATCTACTAAGATCAACGTGTGTTCAGCTTGATAATGTGGCCGCAGCCACTCAAGTGAGCTTTTAAATGTGTGTTTTTAAATAGTGAAGCCAGCTCCATCCATCTTTGATTACGACACTGAGAGAAAAGTGCATTTAAACACTTTTTACTTCCTTTCATAAGTCAGGCTAGCAATGGAAATGAAGGTGAGACTGTGTGACCCAGAGCTTTTGGTCCTGTTTTATTTTTCCCTTCTTGCACGCTGGCAGAAGAGAGCCCAGTCAGATGTTCCTGAAATCTGCCTAAATGGTTTCTTTAATGACCAGTTCACTACCTTGTCATGGATTAGGAATGAAGGGAAGAAATCCAGCTATTACAACATGGAATTTCCTGCCTCTAGCAAGCCCAGTACATGCAGGTCAGGAGCAGCTGTTCCTGAGACCCCTTAGACTGCTCCGTGACACACAGGCTCGGGGCCATCTGTGGAGCGAGCGCTAGAAGCCAACTCATCCTCACTGCCCCATGGGGCACTGCAGATATTCCCAAGCAATGACTCTGAACTCTGTCACTGGAACCCTGAAGCACCTGCTCAGATTTTCCCTGTTTTCCCAGAGAACAGTAACTCCCTCTAGCCTGCTTTTCCTCCGGCCTCACCCTTTTTTCCCTTAACAGCTTTGACCCCAGGGAATTTTACCAGGCCTGAGGTTAGGGTGAGCTAAGCAAGGTTAAGTGGTGGGCTGAGAGTCTGGGCATAGCCTTCTCTTCCCTCTGTTCTTCTCTTCTTCAAGGTCTATTGGGTTCCTGGGATGAACTCAATGTCGGGAGTAGAAAGACCAGACACAATTCCTCCTGCGGCGGAGCATGGAGACAAGTGGTTCATTGGCAAAGCCTGGGCACAGTGCAGTGCAGCAGATGCTATGCCAGGGGCAGCGTAGAGGGGTGGGGGCACACAGCAGCACCACTGCGTATGCACTGCAGGAGCTTGGTCAGAGAAGGCTTTCTGGACGGGGAGCTGCCTGAACTGAGTCCCTGAGGATGGCCAGGAGTTGCCCAGGGTGCACTGGGGGAGGAACAGCTGCGGGTCACAAGCTACCCAGGCTGCACTGGGGGAGATGGTGCTGAAGAGGCGGGCACACAGGGCAGGGCTGCCCTGGCTCACTGACTTCATTCTGAAGGCTATGTTAAACTGTGAAAGTCCTGAATTCCTCTGTTCCACCAAAAGAGTAAAAGAGAAGGAATTAAAACAATTTTCTTGGGTTAAGAAAAAATGGTGGGGGGAGGGAGGCTATCATTTTTGCTGTGGAAGCCATGTTGGAATTTCAGTTTTGCCATATGGTGGCTGTCTGCTCTGTGTGTGGGGCCAGCCTTGCTGGAGAAATCCTAAAGAAGCGGGCAGAGCTTGGTCCCTAACTCTGGAAGTGGCTATATTTCCTCCTCTCTGTCCTTTTGTTCTCTCATTCTATTGAGAAGAAGATAAGTGGATCACACAGTTTATGCCAGAGGACCTCAAGGGGCAGCCAGAGACAGGTCCAAATGTCAGTCAAACATTGCGAGTTGTACAAGTCATGGCTTTGTGAGTCCTTATCTTGGACTAGCAGTGCATGACTTATTGCTTGCCCACCTGTGTCCTATGAGGCTCCTTAATTTGGAAACAAATCAGTCACAACTGCGCAGAAGGAAGGTATTGCCATAAAACGCTAATGGTACCTGTAGTGAGGTTGGAAGAGCAGGAGCTTTCAAGTCAGGTAGTTCTGCATTTGAATTCCATCTTTGCTATTTACCATTTGAGTGATCTTGGGAAAGTCACCTAACGTCTCTGAGCCCCTCTTTCCTTATCTGTTAGAAATGGGGATAACAACACCTACCACAGAAAGTACTCGTGAGGAGGAAATTAAATGAGAAAATGCCTGGCTGACAGCTTGGCCTATAGTGGGTGCCGAACAATTGTTATTTTTCCCTCTTTCAGCAAATGCTCAGTGAGCCTGTGAACCAAAAATAAAATCCTAAGCCCCCCACCGAATGAACTGGACCCCTCTCAGCCAACAGAACCCCAGAAAATCCTTAAAACTGAGTTCCCAGCCATGACAGGATGGGAGATCAGACACGCACAGTTTTACCCCTCTCTTGCCAACGGCCATCGGGCTTTGTTTCCTACAGGCCAGACCAACATTCTTTCCTGATAACAATGAAGATCAACAATGAAGTGGTTTTCACATCCTACAGAACACATGCTGAGAGGGTTTTCGTGTCCTTGTTTCACCTTTTTGACATAGAGGGCTGCCATTTTTAAACATGGACCCTGTAAAAGGCCAGAAAGCCCCATTGCGCAGGCGCATAGTTTCCTTTTCATAAATATTCATGGCTCCTCCTATAGCTTGTTAAATATGTATATTTAGCCACCTGACTCAATATAAAATCCTGTTTCTTTTGTCTCCCCCCACCCGCCGAGGCACGTGTTCCTGGCTTGTAGCCGGGAGCTGTTTCCCTGCCTGCTGGAATGGCCCCTGCAGGCTGAAATCTTTATGAGAAAAAAAGCTCTCCCTTTCCAAATTATAATATAAACCTCGTTATTTATTTATTTATTTTTCAGTTAACAAACCCATTCTAAGGACGAGGACTAGTCTGCCTTGCTCTCCATGAATACGCAGTGCACATTAATTGGCACATAGTGGGATCTTAATATTTGTGAATTACCAGTCACTTTCTACCCTGTAGGAAAGCTATTTAGATCTGTCTTCATCCCCCACTAGACAGGAAGGCCCCTGAGGGCAGAATCTCCATACCCAATATACCCCACAGTACACAGCCCAGCTCATGGCGTCTGTAATAGATGCTGAATACACAGTATGAAAATGGTGTACCAGGAGCAACTCACCAGGGGCAGAAGAAAGTTCTTCAAAATGTGCTGCATCTTGAAGCTCCCTGGCAAGAGACTAACTGCTGGGAAGTGCCTGTAGCCAGCAAATCTGCCTGGCAGACAGTGGTCAGGCTAAAATCCCACATCGCCTTCTATTCTTGGAGCTATTAGAGTTGTTTTCTGAGCTTAGAGAGGTTTTAAAGAAAGTGGGTCAAATGACCTGCTAATGGCTCAGATGATTCTCTCAGTAAGGTGTGAAAAGTTGTCAGTGACCTGTTAAGTATGTAAAATGAAGGGCTTCTTCCCCAAACCCATTACACTCTTTGCCTCCTGTTTCTTCTTGGAGTGAATTTTGTGAGTTGGTGTGAGATGCTAATGAAGTCTGAGTCATGGGCTTCGTCTCTTGAGGATCAGTTAGTTTCACCTAGAGAGAAAATATTCCAGGCAGGACCTAAGCCTACTTCCCTCAGCATTTCAATCATCTTGTAAAATGGTCTGTCATTTGCAAACCTGGATGAGGAAGTGTTGGTAACTCCCTATAAGCCAGCTTAAGGCTGTCAGTCCAGCCCATCAGCCCCACAGGAAAGCTGGGTCAAAGCCCCTTCCATGTTGGGTGGTGGGCTGGCCATCTCAGCTGCCAAGAGCAGTCTTTCAAAGTCAATATGATGAATATATGATGAATCCCAAGATAACTCTAATGTTGGAAATGCCAGGTCAGTTATGGGGAAACTAGCTAGCATGTGGCCAGCTGTCTGTTTCACTTACATCCAGTGTGCTGCATTTGGTGGGTAGAGTGAGGCATGCCTGACTATGTGGTGTATATAGTGCCATAAAGCTGCTATTCTTGGAGGAAGAAACACCAGATTATAGATATAGCAAGAAATAGAATTTTAAGAAAGTTAAAAAACATAGCCGTCATGCAAATATAGGATGAACACATGTCAAAGATTTATTAACTCATTAATGAGTGAACCAGTAAGATAATAAATCTTGTTCAAAGAGCATTTTGAGGAACTAGGCATTTATAGATACTTAAAAAGCAATGTTAGTGTAGGATGGCTAGGTTCAACAGAAAACTAGTTGTTGTCCTATAGAAAAGATAATTGTTGATGTTCTCTTTTCTACTAAACAGGAATTATTTTCTACCCAACGTGACTTACAAGTTAACCTGTACTTCATAAAGTCTAAGCTTTTCGTTAATAGTAGGATAAAACAAAGGTACATTTCTCTAGATAATTAATTAATCCTTGGGGCCAGGGGTGTTGAACACTGCCAGCATGACATCGAAAGGATGTATCGAATGCTCTTGGCCTTATATGCAAGTTTCAAATAGTTTTTTAATGCCTGAATTCAAGTCCGTTTTGCTGCTCATTTGGTAAAATGGTGGGCAAGTAGTCATTGGACTTCTGTCTCACCAGGAAAATGAACAAATCGTGTGTACCCTAAAGGAGCATGCCCAGGGGCAATCATCCCAACAGGTCGTCCATGCATACAGGGCTGCAAGAAATGGGGAATTTAAATGAGAATCTGCAGCTCTGACGCTCAGCATGCTGACTGGTATCTCCTGCAGCATCTGCTGTCCCTCTCCCCTCTGAACTGACCCTCCTGCCCTGCTCGCCCTTCTTTTCTGTGTTCTGTAAGATCCTGTCTGGGACGGTGACTTCCCAGCTCCAGTGTCCGCTCTAAGAGGCTGCTTGTGTGTGTTTGTGACCTGTTTTAAGCCTCACAGATACGCATGCACATTTTATAAGGAATCAACTCAGAAGCACCAGGGATTAAATTCCCCCCCAAATCAAAATAAGTCAGAAGCAGTTAGTAGGGAGTTAAAAACAAACAATAAATTTTCATAAATATGAGTGGTTGCAGGTTCCTTCCTGGTGCGGTTTTATCCTTCCAACACACATATTCCTCTTAATGCTGCTAGAAACGCTTCACGCCCATCTATACCAGCTGGCCTTGGCCAGCTCTTTTCCCTTCTTTGCCAAGGGCGCCTCTTGCTACCTGAGCAGCAGACTCTGTGTGTGTGTGTGTCTGTGTGTCTGTGTGTGTGAAATAAAAGTTGCTCAGGGAAGTCTCTTATTTGATGTGCTGACATGAGGTCCTGTTCCTGTAGAACAAAGACTGAGCAGAAAAACCAAACAGGTTTCCTGAGAGTCTACTAGGATTCTGAGCTGAGGTCTGTATAGTCACCCTACAATAATGAGAGTCCTGTTTGACGAGGGTAACATGCAGCTGCCCTACATCTTCCAGCTCTGCTCATGTTTATTTCTCCTTTAGGTATGCCAGTGGGGACCAGTGATTTGGTTTGTAATTGCACTGATTTGTAGCCTCCCTGGAGTTTAAAACAGACGACCTGGCTAGAGCCCCAGACTCACTGTGAATGACCCCTGGGACCTAGAGCAAGCCACAACTCTAGGTCTTGACTTTCTTATTGGCAAAATCAAGTTTATCTGAGGAGCGAAGGCGATCATGAATATGAGGATTTTGTACACCAAAGCTTACGTAATGTAAGGTGGAATCAGTGAGCAAATGGATTCTTAATTAATGATACCTCTGGTACCAGAGCATCGTGGAATGAAGTTGCCCTGGTTCTGGGGTGGTAGGTGGATGTTCAGGAAAGATCTGCCCTTGTCAGCACTTGTTCGATGATGGAGGAAGAGAAAGAGGAGAAAGGGGAGGACGAGGAGGAGGAGTGGGAGGACCTTACTCAGTTCCAGGATTCTTGGAGCAGACTGGGGATGAAGCCAAATCAAAGACAGAGCCACGGTTCCAAGATATCCACATCCTGGAATTTCAGGATCTTGCCTGGCCCTGTCCTTCCTTCCTCACACTCATTCGATCTGCACATCCTGCCAATTCTACCTGCTAAGTGTCTGTAGAATTGGACTCTTCGTTACCATCCTCTTAGCTGCCCCCGCACAGCCCCACCACCCACGGCCCCACCACGTCAATTGCAAAAGGCTCCTAATCCACATCCGCTTTTCCACGCTCTGTCTTCTGTGCTTCCTTCTCCTTAACCAGAGATAGTGCAGCCGTGGCTCCCAACCATCTCCAAGAGAAAGTTCCAATGCCTTCTAAGAGCATGCAGAGTCCTTGCAATCTGGCCCCTGGTTTACCTTCCCAGCGTCCTTTTATGTTTTACCCTCCTACAACCAGTCTGTTGTACTCACGATGCCTTTGCTTAAACTGTTCCCTCTGGAATTCTGGAAAAGAAATCCTAGAATGCTTTCCCCATATTTGTCAGCCTGGAAAACTCCCACAACCTGGGAAACTCACTTTCATAATCTCTTCTTGATGCCCCCAAATATCTTAAGCCTGTTTCTGTGCTTACCCGTCCCTTGGGTCATAAGAGGCAGTGTATTATTTGTTCTCACGTCCCAGGGTTGACATAGACGGAGCATGTGGCTCCATAAATACTGGCTGGGAGACTGAAAAGTACATTATATTCCAATGGAATTGAAGGTTTTCTTTGAGGCGTTTGTTTTCTCCAGATGAGACTTTGGCGTTTCCCAAAGAGTCACCCATGAGCTTTTCTGGACACTCAGTGGAAGACTGGGTCACCTGCAATGATGTCCTGCACTAGAGCTGGCCCACCTGCTGGGAGGGGATGCCGTGGACAGTGAGTGGCTCTGCTGGGTGGGATCTGTGCTTGTGACACTCCTCCACTTTCTCAGTCACCTTTCACCAGCGATAGGGCTGCCAGACTCTGGGCCGGGGGGCAGGACCTCTGCCAAGACGTCCGAGGTTCCCATTGAAGCCAGGCCAGACTGACATTAGCCACAGAGTACAGGGAAGTTGTTTTCTAAGTAAGACTTCAGGAAGAAGTGACCGAGCTGTAAGTGAAATCTGTATACAGCGAGGCCGGGGCCCACACACCAGAGTGTGCTTTTGTAGGAGGCCCTGGATAAAGAGATACTTTAAAAAGACATGACAGCTCCTTTAGTCACATTCATACATTGCTGGAAACTCACAACAATAAAGTTGTCATTGGGGTGTGGTGGAATAAGTACCTAATTTAGGGGCAGAAACTTTCTGTTCTAGCCTTGACTTTGGTGATCTAAATGTTTCCTAGCAGTCACCAGGGGGAGCTAGGTAAAAACACAGTTTCCCTGGTGTCACACCCTGTCCCTAAGATCCTGAGGAAATAGATCTGGGTGGGGCCCAGAAGTCCATATTTTGACCAAGCTCTCTAGGCCGGTGATGCAGACCTGAACCTCCATTCCCTCATCTTTCAGATGAGAATAATAATAACTGTTGTGTGCTAGAATGTCCTGTCCACTTTAGAAAGGTTGTGTGAAAATTAGATGAGGTAATACAAGGGGAAAAACTTAAAATGCACAAAGTGCTACATATGTAGATGTTATACTTTTGATCACAACTGACACACAACACAGGAACAAGGCAGTCTGCATGGGGCAGTACTCTCCTCTCCTTGTCTACAAATAGTTGCTAAGGAAATTCAAACACTGAGGGGATGATAAAAGTGGCACAGTGCACTCCGTCAAGAGTTTTCAAAGAATTATTAAGCTCATAAAAATTCTATCAGCTGCCAGCTGTATCTCTTTGGAAAATGTGATGGAAAATATCCTTTTCACAATAACAACAAAAGCTATAAAGTGTCCAGGAATGTGCAAGACCTTTATGAAAAAAAAGCTCAACACTTTGCTGAGATACATAAAAGAAGACAAGTGGAGAAATAGCTCATGTTCTTGGGCGGGAAACTATATTGTAAAGATGTCAGACCTCCCCAGCTGAGTAAGTTTCAAGTGATTTCAATAGGATTTCTGAGTTGGGAACATGATAAAATGATTATAGTGGCCATATGAAAACTTCAACTGGTGAGAATAGCTAATAATTAAAAAAAATAATGACATAATATATATGTTAATATGTCATAGTACACGTGTGAATGTATATTATAAAGTTATGCAAATTAAAGCAGCATAACTCCAGCACAAGAATCAAGGAAATGAAACAGGATTCTCAGCCACATATGTAAGGTTTCAGCATTGACAAATGGCACTTGAAATCAGCAGGAAAAGAAGCCATATTTAATATATTGTATTTAGCCAATTGGTTACTATTTGGAAATAAAAAAGGACTTTAAAAATAAAAAAGCAAAAGAAGAAAACTGTAAAGAAAGAGATAGATATATTTGATGTTAAAAAAAAGAACGGTAAATGTACTAGGAAAAATGATCACAACCACAATAATGGTTAAGAAGGTTATGTCTTTGATACATAAGTGTGCATTCTAATCCATAATGATTAACCCAAAAGAAAATAAGGAAAGAATATAATTTACGAAGAAATAAATGTAAAAAGCCAAGGAATATTGGAGTCAAAAAAATTCAAATTAAACAAGGGTACAATCTTTGGTCTATCAAATTGGCCAGTGATGAAGAGAATGAGACACCCGGCGCTGGTGACTGCATAAAGATGTGGGCACTCATGTGCTGCTGGAGGAAATGCAAATTTATTGCTCAAGTTTTCTAGAAAACCATTTGGCAATATAGATCAAAAGCCTAAACAAGAAACATTTTTTTCACCTCTGATTCATCAATCCTATTTCTGCAGTGCGTCCCCCAAAATAATCATACACGTGTACAACAATATATACATGTAAGAATATTCATCGCCAGAGTGTTTGTAACAGCTGATGGTTGGAAACAACCTAAACACTTGACAACTGGATGTTGGTCCTTAACATTACAGAGCACTCTCATGATGGAACCTTTTAAAAAATAATGAGGAATTGGGTAAATATTGAAAATATAATATCTAGATAGCAGGAGATAAAATTCTATGATGTGTCTCTAAAATATGTATAGAAAACACTTTATTTTGCCACACTTTGCTACTGTGACTATGTAAAAAAATCTGAAAAAATAGCATTTGGGTGCTCAAGAATTGTGGTTATTGTGCTGTTATTATTGCTCTATGTACAGACTGGATTAAACATCATCTGAGTTACCTCCCATTACTTAAATTCTATTATTTCTCCTAGGTTCACTCTTGGAAGCTTTTGTCTTAGGCTTATCCAGATTTATTTTAGGCTGTAGGATGAAGCTTATAATTTTACGACTAGAACGTGTGATGACTAGGTCTGCTGCAGTGGAGGTTTTAAACTGTGTATTGCAGAGCAACTCGTCTTTTTCAGAGAATTACGATGAATGATGCTCTACTTCTACTTGCTTTTTGAAGATACTAGGAAAATATCGTACATTTGAGAGTGCTGGAATCTGCCAAAATGTATTAGTTGTAAACCAAAAGAAGTATATGAGCTGTAAAGACAACAATAGTAAATTGGTTCTAAATATAGCCCTTTATTGACAATGTCTAGGCATAGTGAGACAAACTAGCCAAGTAAATATTCAGAGAGTGTGCTTCTGCTCTCAATCACTTATTTTCCAAAGTGTTACAAGATAGTTTGGAGAACATGAAGCGATTTTTCTGTTTTCTACTTTTGTGCATGGTTGTTGTCCTAAGATTATATTTACTTGTCTGCCTCTTTGTTATTCAGACTCCTAGAATTTTATGTATTTGTTTTTTATTTTCCTGTATTTATTTCATCTATCTTTGCTTAATATCCCCAGGTAGAATATGGGTTTTTTTTCCAGGAAAAAATAAGGTAACTTTATTTTTTACTTTTAATATCTGTCAGGAAATATTAATATCTGCTGATTAATACTTGATGGCAAGTTATGATCAAAGGAGGATGTGTGTGTGTGTGTGTGTGTGTGTACAATTTGAGATAAAACAGTTCTTGGATCCTTCCTGCAGTAAATATATATGAGGCCATCTTTTACTTGTAACTTTATTAACTATTTTCTCAGAGTTTGTGTAAGGTAACATCTACCACTTTTATGTTCTTGTTCACATACTTTTCCTAACTGTTTTCTCTCAAATCATTTAAAAATTATAATTTTGGGGATTCTTATAAGTAACATAAAGTGCATGGCTAATCAGTCCTATTAAGGAGAGGTTCAAAGCCAGTAAAGAGATGCACTTAATGTTGTCTCCCATCAGAACCTATGGTACACATTGTCACTTGAAGCTAGAATGACGCCTGTGCAATCTTTGGCACCTGGGTAACTGAGTTAATGGATTAGTAATCTGAGGCTTTAAATTGTTACTCTTGGTTTTGCCAATGCTTAGGTAAAGTACAATTAATCCACTAGAGTTTCTGTGCATTTAAAGGCATGTAAAAAACATGCCTCACATGGAGTGCTACTCAGTGATAGGAAAGAATGAAATAATGTCCTTTGCAGCACCTTGGATGGAACTGGAGGCCATTATCCTAAGTGAAGTAACTCGGGAACAGAAAAATGAATGCTACATGTTCTCACTTATAAGTAGGAGCTAGACTATGGCTACACAAGGGTACACAGAGTGGTAAAATGGTCATCGGAGACTCCCCGTTACCCCCTCTCTGGCCCTGGTGATTGGTGTACTGCTTTTCCCTTCTCCTTTACCAAACTTGATCCTGGTTTCTTTTTTCCACACACTGAGATACTACAAGTGGTTAATAACTGACTGCACTGTGAACTCCTTAGAGAGAAAGAGAAACTTCTTGGGCCCAGTACAGTGCCTTGCAAGTAAAGGGTATTCAATGAATGGGTGTTTGTTGAATGAGGGGGGTGAGGGGGACGGGGGGTGAGGGATGAAAAATTACCTATAGGTACAATGTACACTACTCAGGTGATGGGTACACCAAAAGCCCAGACTTCACCACTATACAATATACACATGTAATGGAATTTGACATATACCCCCAAATCTATTAAAAATAAAAAAGGAAAAAATATGTAACTCAAATATAAGTGGGGAACCATGTAGTACAATCTCAAGGTGGTTTCACATTCAAGGAAACATAGCACCAGCAGCCAAAAGTACTTGTAAACCATTCTGATCTTTCTGAAAGATAAATACATTAAAGGGGATTCAAATCGTAGCACTGCTTCTTAACACCATCTTGGTATTTTCCATAGCCTGCCACAGCCTGGAGGCTTGCCCTTCCCCTCTATTCCTCACCAGTCCACCTTCCCTAAATGTTTTAGTCTCCTTTCTGGCAAAACAAGAAAGCCCAAGGTGTGGCCTGGTGCCAACTCCCAGACTCTCCTTTTGGTTCTTGGGGGACAGGGAAGCTGAGTGGCCACAGGTACTTTCTCTCCTCAGTGGGAGGAGGAGGGGGAAGATGATAAACTTTTAATACTTTTTCTCATATTCCCAACATGTTTATAATACAGGGTTTCCCCCCATCTCCATAGGTCTTGCTAAACTCCCTTATGCTAAACCTAGCTAGACCTTGCTAAACCTAGGTCTTTCTCTTGGAACACATGGGCACTTGGCAGTCTAAATTACTACATTGTCAAGGCCAGTGTGGGTGGCTGGAACTGCAATCTCTCCTGGAACAGAAGGTGGAAGACTCAAAGGTGGAAAAGGGCATTAGAATAAGATGATGGCTCTCTTGGAGTCAGTCACTAGTGTGTTAGAGGCAAAGTGAGGTTGTGCCAGTGGAGCCATGTGGATGAGGGTTGGGGACTTCCCCGGTGTGGAGGGGCGTGAAATTGTTCCCCATCCTGTCCTTGTGAAGCAAGGCATTCAGGGTCCAGCATGGCGGTGAGGCTGGGGAGGGGTGATATTCAGTGGCTTTGCCAGTAACTCCAGAGAAATGACAGCCTTGTGAAAAAATCAAGGAGGAAAAAAGGTCAAATTTGTTGGGGAGAAGGATGGGGGTGGGGTGGGCAAAGAAGATGCGGAGGATGGAAGAGGGACTTGGGGAGGGGGTGGGTTACTCTAATCTGAATCAGTCTTTGGAAGCCTGGTGTGGGCCCCACTCCTGGGCAGATTCAAGGAGCTGGTTCAATCCGGTTTTCTAGGCTGTTTGGGCCTGGCTTATAGCGTCCGTGAAATCTTCCTTGTCGCCCTAAGCTGACCTGGTCACCCAACAGCTCTCTGACTTGTGGCCTCTCTGTACTTCCCTCAGTCTTGACCTATGACCTTTCAGCTGGGAAAACCCAAATGAATTCTGGAGGATTCTTAAACTCTTCATTTAAGTTGGCTATGGCTGGAATGGCATCTGGGCCTGGGCCTGGGCTTGGCTCTCAACTGGGTAGCAGTTAGGGGTGCCTGGGACTGGGAAGGGGAGAGCCGATAAAGAGACTCTTGTCTCTTAGTTTGGCCTGTTCTTTCTGGGTGGACTCTTGCATTACTGAGCCCTGTCCTCCTAGAGGACACTGGTAAAGGGACAAGGTTAGACAAAGGACATTACAGAAGAGCCAAGCGTAGGTGTGGTCGGGACGGCTACCATAACGCACCTGTTTCCTGCAGCTCTGGCTCCCTGCCTTGTGAAGTGCGTGCCTCTATCTCCCCTCCAATCACAAACCTCCAGTGAGGGCTCTATGGTAGGACAGAGCAGTCTGATCCACGAGCTCTTACCTAGAGGACAAATGTCTAGCAGGGTATTTGGCTCACTGTAGGGATTCAACAGATGGATAATAAATAAAAGAATATTTTTAGTCACAGAGCTTGTTAGGTGAGAGCCGATGCCAGCCCCTAGCTGGTGTACAGCACAGGGAGCAAGTGACACAGGACATGAGCTATAGAGGCATGAGGGTGATGAATGTAGGATAAAGGTGCTGAGATGATTTGCAAACGCCCTGGTCACCGACGACACAGAGCATCCTTCTGTTAATGGTGGAGGAGGCATTCTTGGCGAAGTCAAGGCAAGAGCCGCTTCTTCAGGCCTTAAGCAATGTGTTCCAAAATGGAGATGGAAAAGATAGCAGGGGCCTGGGGGAGGGTGCGGCTGGGGGGGACAGGGGTTGGGTCAGGTGGTGGTGGTTCTTGTTAATGTGCAGGTTCTGATTCAGTTGTTCTGGTGGGGCCTGAGAATCTACAGTTCTAATAAGCTTCTGGGTGGTGCCCTTGCTACTGGTCTGCAGACCACACTTCAAGCCACAAGTCTCTCATCCTTCCCTTAAATGTGGCTTCTCTGAGCCCCTCAGGTGGTTGACAGATAGGTATTCCACAGAGGAAACGCAGAAAGAAAGCTGGGTCTGGACATCCCCTTGCTGGTCTTCAGGTGCTAAGGGGATGGGGGTGTGGTCCCTGACAGCCCTGCAGAAACCGCAGGGGCTGCCGTGGGGGGCGCCTCCCCAGAGGGCTGTTGGTCTCCTCAGTGGGGATTTGAGGCGTGAAAGGGACTGTGGCCAAAAAGAGATGAAAGAGATGAAATTACAAAGAAGTAATCTTGGGGCTTGGAAAATTTTGTCTCACTCCCTTGGGTCATCTCTGAGGGGATGATGGCCCTGAAATTTGAGAGCATCAGTAAAGGGAGGGAGGCAAGAACTGTGGACTAAAAAGGCGGTGAAAAGGGCTGCTTTTCTGTTGTTTATTTCAGTAGATTGTACCGGTGGCTCGGATCACTGTAAAAACACAATGTGTTTTCTTCTATATGAGGACTTCAAATGTCTTTTTGAAAGTCTGTGACCTAATTCTAAAGGTCTGCTTCTGGACCTGTCTGTCCATCTGTCCCTCTGTCTACCTTGGTGGCCTGTGTGGACGTGGCTTTAGAAGCAGCTGGGGAAGTCAGACGAGTTTATCTTCTCTGGGTGAGCTCCCCTCTCCCCGTTCCCCCCCTCTGGCCCTGGTGATTGGTGTACTGCTTTTCCCTTCTCCTTTACCAAACTTGATCCTGGTTTCTTTTTTCCACATACTGAGATACTACAAGTGGTTAATAACTGGCTGCACTGTGAACTCCTTAGCGAGAAAGAGAAACTTCTTGGGCCCAGTACAGTGCCTTGCAAGTAAATGGTATTCAATGAATGGGTGTTTGTTGAATGAGTGGATAGCTCAAATGCCCCCTCCACCAGGAGGGCACACACTTCAGAGGGAATCACATCAAACTGATGAAGCTCTAACAGGGATCTCAGGAACATCTGGTAGCCTGGAGGGGAGTTTGTAGAGTCTTGCAGATTTCTCAGCACTCAGGAAATCATAGCAGAAGGCCCTGGTGATACTTTCTGGTGTGGATGCCAGGAGTCACAGTTGTTGAATTGAAACTGATCAATTCTAGAAAACAAGGAAGGCTATTGAGCCCATGGCTTGGGCTCACTCCAAGATAGACAGTGATGGAGTGTTTGGCCAGTTCCCAGCACCGACAGCCCAGACAACTCTGATCTGGTCTTGCATGACATAAGGCAGCCATTGAGGGTGTCGATTTCAGGACCTGAGGGGAGCAGCCCAAGCCCTTGTCCCCAGCTTCTGCAGGGGGCTGGCTCCACCATCACTTCAGCCACATGCTGCCCATGCTGCCTGGGAGCATCACGGGGACAGGGCTAGAGCTGCCGGGACTCTGTTTCCATATCTGACTCCCAGCCAAGAAGCAGAGAGAAAAGTAGCAGAGCACACCTGCTAATTGTTACAGACTTAAAAAAAAAAAATTAGTGAGAGTCAATGGAAATTAACCATACCTCCTGAGACAAATTCAAACTGTTTTTAACTATCACATTGGTTGACCCTTCAATAGTCAATAAAAAGTTTCCTCTTTTTGACTGTGATCCAAGAATCAGGTCCTCTAGCTCACCACAAGATATGGCATTTGCAACTGGTTGTTTTTGTTATATGACCTCAGAAACAGTAAGAAGAGAGTAGCCTGAAAACTCAATAAGTGCTGACCCCACCTAAAACAGAAATGGCTGGAGGAAAGCAGAGATAGGCAAGGAGGGGAAAGGGGCCTAAATGAGTAGAAGAAAATACCAAGCAAATGACTGAAAATATTATCTAAAACCTACATACTTTCAAAGTATTCAGGGATGCATACTTTTAGCAGATGGGGGAATTATGAATTGGCATGTGCAAATCACAGCCTGGTACTCATGATTAGTAACAGACATGTGTCTATTGAACGACCCTTTGCATGACCTTGAGAATGATAGAGGCCCTGACGTTTAAGAGGTTATAAGAAAAGAAAGCAAAGGCAAGAAGAATGAACAATTAATATATATAAAAATCTAGAGCCAGAGGGAGAGCTAGAAAATTGCCTAAAAATCCAACAAATCCTTTCCTAAGTAGTTATGGAGAATTTCCTAATTCGTCTGTTAGATATTATCTCATCTTCATGTTCCTCCTCTTAAGAGTGGCTTCATAGCTCATCTTCATGTCTCTGTTCTGGTGTTCTTGCATTTTTGAGTGGGCATGGAGGAGTGAAGGGAGGAGGTAGGGAGATGGCCAGGAGTGACAGGAGGGGGACACACTGGGGTACCACTGAGAGGGTGGTGCATTCCAGGCAGGAGGAATAACAAAAGAGCTTCTGTCATCACGGATGCATGCTAGAGACCTAACCATTAATATTTTGGGGTTGAGCTCTAGGTATTGATCTTTTCTAAAGCTCTCCAAGTGATTCCATTGCGTGGCCAAGGTTTAGAACCACCGACTTAGAGCATTAAATTGATGAGGAGGTATAGCATGTGAGGTTAGAATTAAATCTAGCATTCAAGGTGGAAATCAAGGTGGAGAAGGAATATTTCTACTAACATGAGGTTTGAATGAAGCTGACTATTTTCATTTTTCTCTAACCAGCTCTACATGGGGAAAATTAAATTATGATTAACCAAGGAAACTAACATCCTTTTAAATGCTTAACTTTCAGCAGCTCTTGCACATTTATCTGAAATCCTGAACTTTATAAGTAAAGGTGAGTTCTGAGGCACCGCGTGAGTCAAAGTGTCAGCTAATTGGACACGAAAGGTTTCACCTCTAAATCGCTGCCAGAGGCTGCAGTTTCGAGCATATGGTAGCTGCTCAGTGGTGATTTTTAACAGAACGCTCAGCCTATATATCCTGTTGCGGTGGGAAGATTCCCAGGACTACACACACTTGTTAGCCCTCATCTTTCAGAAGTGATTCACGTATGTGTTGGGTTGATGAGTTCCCATCATCCTGCCAACTA
Source organism: Indri indri (assembly GCA_004363605.1). NCBI lineage: Eukaryota > Metazoa > Chordata > Mammalia > Primates > Indriidae > Indri > Indri indri. The sequence continues at coordinate 57,114 of RJWJ010001603.1, read as the reverse complement.
TTCGGAGGTTTTTAGCTCTGGAAGGACAGGAACTTTAGTGGACATGAGGAAGGAGGTCGCTCCAGGAGCTGCTTGTAGCCATCGTGGACCTGTGAAAAGAAATCTATCCAAGAATGGAGCCAATCCTGAAAAGGCAGGGCTGAAAGATGTCGTGTGAACAATGTACGAAGCTTCATCTGGAGCTAGGAGGACGCCTGTAACTTGGAATGGTGTAGGGGCTGTATCTGCCTTGTTTGTGCTGTGGGTCTAGCACACCAGTAAATGTTTGTTAAATGAATGAATGGTAAACAGAGGAAAGAGAGCAATGTTAGGAAGTATAAATCAGTATTGAGTTTATATAATTGTAGGACCAAACTCCCATAATTTTTCTGACTCTGAAATCTACTAAAAATAGTAAAATATGGAATCCCCTCCTGAATACCTTAGAATGACAAAAGGAGCTAGAACGGAAAAGAGCCGTAATAAATAATAGATCTGACACTGGCATGGAGGGGAGGGAGCAAATTCTTTCTCCGTAACACTAGTATCAAGGGAAGTCTGACTCAGACTTCAGGCATGTAAGTCAACAAGTTCCCAAACTTAAGTATTTTATCATTTCCTTAGTTCTACAAATGTTCTACTTCATTTAATCACATTTACCTTGACATCAATTATCAAAATTTTGCCCATATTTGAATTTGTAGAATCAATAGATCATACAAGAAGATAAGTACATGTTTTGATAAACTACTTAAGACTAACATACCTAGTCAAAGATCCATATCATAATTTATTAATATGATACTTTACTGGAGATTGTACATTATGTAAGATGTCTATCTTATTTCACGTATAACAAATAGGTGAGAAGAAGCCAAAATAAAGAAGTACTACCAAAAGTCATGATGAAACCTCTATTATTATTTCTCCCAAGGACACATTCAAATATGAGAGAGAGATAATTCACTTTTATAGGTGGGAATAAGGATAGTTTGCATTTGTTAATATAAGCTTATTAGTCTTTTACCAGACAATTTATAATGAAAATTTTCATCATCTCTTCCTTTAAGATTATAGTTTCTTGATTTTTTCTCTTTTTTTCACCTACTTATTACAACACACTAGATTCTAGGGCTACAGGGAAGAGGCAAGTAGAAGCAGAAGAATGATGACAGGAAGGTAGGGTCTGCAAAGGGGGAAAGGTTTTAATTTCAAATTTCATGCTTTGAAAACTCAGGTACATTTGGTGAGCAGGTAACCACCACTGGGAGATACTGCTCTAGAACTGTGCCCTTCCACATCCATGGCTTAAGAGACTTGTTGAAGGTCTAAGGAGCCTACATAATACTGAGTGTCTACACTGAGAAAACCTACGTATTGTTTCAAACCAATTCCACTAACTTTTGCTTAGTCTTTGATCTGGCTACCCCATTCTTCACCAGAGACAGAAGCCAATGTTCCTAGGTCTCCTAGAAGCCTCCCTGCCTAGTTCCAGTTCTTTCTGATTCCAGACTTGTTCTGCATTCCCTTCCAGTTCTGTCTCAAAAACCTATAAAATGGAGCTGGATAAGGACCCAGGGAACAGTTAAAATGAATCAATCAACGAACTAAAGCCCTATTTCCACTTGGGGCCAACTCTAAAGCCTTCTCTCATAGATCTGTAAACAGGTTGTGATCTAGTCTGTCAAGCTGAATTTGGAACTTGGAATATATTTCTTTGCCCACCCTCCCCACCTCAATGTGTAGGTTCTTGGGCTGGGCTACCACAGTGCAGTGTAAAGCCAACTGCTTGAATCCCATTGGTCAAAGAAAAGCAAGGTGCAAGAAATAGGAGGAGAGAGAGAAATATGAATAATAGCTAACATTCACCTCATATTTGCCATGTAGGTACTGTGCTAATTGCTTTATGTGAAGTATCTCATTTAATTTCTCACTTTAACAGTAAAGGGAAAAAGAGTCCTCTGTTTTGCAATTTTTCCAAGAACACACGAGTGGTAAGAATTGGAGCTGGGAATAGAAACGGGTTTGTCTGGTTTCAAAGCCCAGGCTTTGCCTACTACATGGTATTTGTAGAGATTCTGAAGGAAACCTCTGGATACCTACAAGGCTTTTGATGTCACTGTATTATTATTAAGCCCAATTTCCCTACACACCAAAGACTTTAATTTTTAACTTTGTTGTTACTGCAGGTTGTGCTATTTACTTACACATGAAATGCGCGAGGAGGGAGATTGCCTGAGACTAAAAGAGAAATATTTTGAAGACTGAGGTGAAAGATAGGAGGTTAGAGATGAGTGGCGAGTGGTAAGAACATGAGGAGAAGGAAGGAGGAGAAAGTACGTACTTGAAGGTGATGGAAGCAGACATGGGGTTGTGCCCTTCCCTGGAGCCTGGCCCAGTTCCCTTGGCTGTTGCCAGGAGAGAGCTGGGGCGGGGGAGGGAATCGTGAGCCTCTCCTAAGCCGAGTCCTTGAAACATCAGGAATCCTTGCACTATGGGGTCTCCTCTGGGTTTATGAAAAGATCATAAATCATCTAACAATAAATTAGTTACACAAATAATAGGTGACAGAACCAGGGCTAGAATTCAGGTCCATTTGTGTTGAAAGTCTGGGCTTTAATCACTCCCTTCTTTTGATGACTCCGATGGTCTGAGCCACTGTGCCTGTGGACTTCTATGAGGTCCCTCTCATGGGTAGCTGTGGATTTTAGAAGTGTTCCAGACCCTTCGGTTTGTAAGCATTTATCCACAAAAAGATCATAGTTCCAGATTTATACACTGGCCTATACTTAGGTCAGATTTGTACAGTTAAAAAGATTTTTTTTTCCTAAGCAATATGCCCTATGTACTGAAGTAGCCAGTTGCATTTTCTGACATTCTTTGTAATGAAGCAAGCCAATCTTGGACCTTTCTCCATTATTGAGTTTGTACTGTGACAACTCAAAGGTAAGGCAAAGTCGTGCTTAGAAATAACAGCACTGAAAGAGTTCAAGTCCCTTCAGTACCTTGATGCATACAGAGTTCTTTAGAACGAGATGGAAACACTTTGGGTTTAATATTTCCAAAAATGTGATTGAGGGGATGCAGAAATGTTTGTTTTTAGTTACCCAGTGACTTTTATAGTTAAGGGCACTGATACACAGAGAGGATCACATGGCCAGTAAATATCCTGGACACTGTATTTAAATTCATGTGTGTCTGACCCCAAAGTCATGCTGTTTTCAATATGCTGTGCTGCTTTCGGAGGGTGTGAACACACATGTCTACACACAAATACCCATGTGTGTGTGGACAGAATCAGAGACAAGTATAATGACATCAAAGCTAAGCCTTTGCTTACCTGAAAATTCCTTTATTTGTTGAAAATTAATTTTTAAGTAGTTCTAGGACCTTGGGCAAATTATCAAATGTATTTGAGTCTCAGTTTCCTTGTTTCTGAAATTCAGATTTTAATACTTTTGTCTTATTGTCGTAAGGGTTAGGGATAGTATATATAAATGTCACTAATGTAATGCTTGAGATTTGATGGGTGTTCAAAAATGCTAGCCATTACTAATTTCCAAAGCTGATCATTTTTGACCAAGCATTACCTCGATAATGTCCGTTAACAGCAACAGCAATTATAGTAGCTAAAATTTATTGCCTTCTTGTGATATGCCAACTGCCAAGCATTTTTTCTGAGCATGTTGTATCTTTCGTGTTCTTCCCAACAAACTTTTGTAATCAGACCTCTATCATCTCCATCTTAGAGCTGATGAGACTGAAGCTGAGAAGTTAACAGAATTGCCTGTTTCAGAAATGAAAGGTGTACTTGTTCTGAGTATGAATATATACTGTTGATTAATGTTAGTCAGTTATAGAAGTTCATCTATAAAATATGCTATTCATGACGTTACCCTTTTGGCATCACATCAGAGGCAGTGCCTTTTGCACAACTACGTAAAAGACTGCTACTTGCCTTGGAAGAGAGCTTATGAACTCTCACAGCCTCATTCAAAAAAAGATCACCATTTCAGAGTAGTTACTGTTCTTGTGTTTCTGACATCATGTTTGAAGGAGTCATGAGTTAAACTGTCCTCACTTTCCGGGGAGTCGTTTCATGGCAACACTTTTCAGGATATCTTTGCCATTTAGGCAAAATATGATGCTGGTCCTTGGGTCAAGTCCTTCCTGGTACATCAGAAATACCAAGTTTTATGTCATCGTGCTATTCCAAAGAGCAGGGGAATCGAAGGAGCTGGCCTTGGTGCTCAGGAGGGCCCATCCCGCCAACTGAGAGACCAGTTAAGGATGACAGCTGGGTTACCTCAAGACAGAAAAGGAGAAATACTTTTTTTCCTCTTGGCTTTTAGAAGAGCTTATGCAGAGGGGGATGGGGAGGCTAGAGTGCAGTGGTGTCATCATAGCTCACAGCAACCTCAAACTCCTGGGTCCAGGCAATCCTCCTGCCTCAGCCTCCTGAGTAGCCGCGATGACAGGTGTGTGCCACCACATCCAGTTAATTTCTCTATTTTTTGTAGAGACGGGGTCTCGCTGTTGCTCAGGCTCAACTTGAGCTCCTGACCTCAAGCGATCCTCTTGCCTTGGCTTCCCAGAGTGCTAGGATTACAGGTGTGAGCCACTGTGCCTGGCCTCAATTGTTTTTGATTTTAATTACAAAAATATGAGAAGGTGCAAGTATGTAGTTCTCCATTTGACCACTTTCTCATTTTGAATATTTCTATGCCCACAATACACACTCCTAGGCCCCCTGGAATCCATTGGGTTCCTCATATTTGATGATGTGGATGACACAATATATTGATTTAAACCATAAAACTCAATAGGAAATGGAACCTTTATTTTTGAATCACTTATCATAGTTTTGCATTGATATTAAAAATACCACTTGTAACAAAAAATGGTGGCCATTTCATTTTATATCTTTGAGTTATCACCCTTAACACAACTGCTTTTATAGGTCTGTTGACAGTGGTATTTGGTTTGGATAAGAGCTTATGGATTTTGCTCACAAAATGGGAGTGGGGAATGGCTTATTTAAAGAGAATCTCAGCAAAGAAACTTACGGCGATTGCTAATGTCTGCTGTCCCATCGGAACTAGGCTTTGCAAATTGGGTTTGAGTAGGGAGGCACAGAGAAGTGGTGCTTCTTTCTGTGACAGCAGCTAAACAACAGTGCTTCATTTTCATACTAAATAAAGGTGTGTTACGGGATAGAATGCCAAATTCACAAGGATATTAAAGGCAAAACATGGAATTTTAAAGAAATTTTGGGCTGGGCGTGGTGGTTCATGACTGAAATCCCAGCATTTTGGGAGGCTGAAGCAGGAGGATCCCTTGAGCCCAGGAGTTCGAGGTTGCAGTGAGCTGTGATTGGGTTACTGTACTCCAGCCTGGGTGACAGAGCAAAACCCTACCTCTAAAAAAAAAAAAATAAAAGAAATTTTGTATTCGCCACTGCTGGGTACACTCCCATGCATTGCCTCTTCCCTTCCCACCATGTGCAAATCACTCAACTTCCTTTGGATTTATCACCAAAGGATTTACTTTGTAGTCATTTTCCACTAAAGGACTACATTTGGTGGAAAATTTCGAGGCATTGGCGATTTCACCCATGACCCTTTAATTCACTTGAGAGTAATATAGTTTTTAAAAATGGCATACTCACACCATTTATTCATTTATCTTTTTTCCATAGAATCTCCTTGCCTGAATGTAAATTAGCTTGACATTTAGCTACTGAATCAACCAATGCCAACAGGGGCTTTGCTCCTTCAGATACCCCGCAGGCCTCAGGCTGACTTCACAGTTGGCCCTGGGTGCCAGCCTACACTTTTCCCTCTTAACCTCTTAACACATAACTAACTGCTACAAAGTCAACTGGATATTGATGTCCCTGTCATCTGCAAAGCTGCAGAAAGCACATAAAAGGTAGTTAATATGAGTGTCTTTTGCTTGTACTTCCTTTCCTGTGTGTCAATAAATCTTAAGCCTTCCCTTGAAGCCACCAAAAACTGTTGGCAAGTCATTCTTCTGAATGTGTGCCCAGAGACAGGGGAACAAGTTATTTGTTTAAAATATAAAAATAAAACTGGCAAGTTGTTGATGGGATTAGTGATCTCTTCCTCTCTCCCTGTTCGAGTGCCTCTTGTGTATTTATGGCTGTAGCAAAGACTTTAGAGGATGCAAGTGATTTTTGATCCTTTCTTTCCCAGAAAACTTAGAGGACAGATGTTGAATAGAATTAGGATGGCATTGCAGTTTTGGCTTGCTGCTTAAAACCCACATTTAAAAAAAAGACTTCCCATGACCATGGAGTGAATGCATGCGTGGTGTGGCCTCCCACTGCACTTGACTTTTCCCTGAGTTGCATTTTATGAGCCGCTCTAGAGCTAATGATAACCTCATAGGAACTTTCTGGGCAATATCTTCATTATCTGGCATTTATACTATAGTAGTCATTATTTCTCACGAACTTTCTGGGAAGAAATCAAGTGAAATTGATTTCTTCCCAGAACTTGCCATGGGTTAAATTTGAAATCAAAAGCTTTCAATGCTTAATTCACTGTCGAATACATTCTTAGTGAATTATAGTTGCCATTTCATGGAACCATTATCAAAAATAGGGAAAAAATTACAGTGGACTTCTGTTATAAATATCTTTGTTAAATTAAACGAGTTGAATAATTTTCCTTGAAAAACCTAATTTCATGGGGAAAATTCTGATATAACTCGATTTCATTATGTTCTTTACTTGTTCTGTAAAGCTAATAGGTATTTATGAAGTATCTCCTGTGTGACTTAATGACAAGGTTATAAAATAAATGGTCCTACAGTTTGGGGCTTGATTTTTTTTTTTATTGACAGCTTCTTATGGGCATTGATCATTTACTTCTTTCCTCACTGCTTCCACCACATATTCAATGTAAATATTTTAGTGTCTATCTCTCTTCACTATTCCTCTTCTGCTGCCTAGAGCAATGCACATCTTTTTTTTTTTCTCGCCTTCTCTGAGATCAATCAACCAGTAAGTTATATTGTGCTTTCGCAGGCTCTGCAGGAATTAGGCTATAATTCCTGAAGGAATGGGGAAGGTTTTGGTCTAAATTGCTCTGCATAGCAACTAACAGGGTAGTATCTTATGCCAAAAAGCATTTAATGGTTTTGATGACAATAATAAATGCATGTCTTAGAAAAGGATGGGCTCTTTACCTTCTTTCTTTTAAACACAACTAGACTTATGCTATTCCAGAAAGAAAGTATATTCAAATGTTCTTATTATTAGAACTTTTAATGTTTTTGTTTAATTATGAGTTATCTCTCAGCCTTTGCTTCTTCGTATTAACCAAATCCAACTTTTTAAGGATTTTCTCAAAGGCCCTATTTTTTTTTTTAAAGGCCCTATTTTTAACGTTTTGAATTATTCATTTTATCATTCTATCATATTTACAGAGTACTTGCCATAGGAAATAAAATATAAAATTCTGCAACACTTTATAAAGGAAATGCAAGTCAGGGCCATTACTCCTGAGGATCGGAAATAGTGAGATTCAGATATCCACAAAGGGTTCTGTTTCAGTTCTTCAGAATTTCATCTCTAGACTTTTAGCATAACCCCCTAACTTCACCTTTCCTCTGCTCTTAACACATTGACTGACATACTAGAAAAAAATTTTTTTTCCCTGGGACCATGGTGTTTTATTATGAAAATATTAATAGAATAAAAACTTCGAAAACAAAATGATCCTTTCTCATTTAATGAAAAATTTGTTATTTTTTATTGTTTTCTGTGAGTGAGTTATATGCAACTTGAAAAATAGTTCACATAGCTCAAGGTAAAGAGACATGTGAGTTACATACGCTTCACAAGGCCCCAGGCTCAAAACTAGCGTGAATTAAATACAACTCATATGGCAGTTAATGTGTTAATTTCAGAAAATATCACACATCGATTGGTAAAGAACCTTCTCTTTCCCTTCTTCCAATCGTCTTAGGAGAAGTCTGCTTTCCTGTACCTCTGTCCTGCAGGTAGATAGCAGTGGCTATCAGAAAAATGACAGCCAAGTCACCCTGACTTGACTTCCTCAACCCCGAGATAGAGAAAAAGCCCTTGTCAGGTGTAGCAGGTCAGTCAAGTCAGGGCCTGACAACTAAGTTAGTGGTTCTAGTCAAAGCAACTTTCAGAAACAACTTGAAGCCATTTTAATTTCCCAAAGGAGTCAGTAAAAGCATTTGGATTCCCGACTTCTCACGTTCGTAGAATGATATGGAAACCTCAGAAAGTCTGTGGGGCTCCCCGAAGTTTCTCTGGCAATATGGGTCAAATTTGTTGCATGAATTCTCATTTCAATTTCCACTTTAAAATGATTTGTTATTCATTCACAGAGGTTATGCTCAGCAGTGTGTAATAGCCTAGAGAGACCAGGGGTTAAGTTCGGGCCCCCACGCCGCAGCCGAGCGTGTGATACAGCAGCGTGGTTTAAGCTTACGAGCGTGGGATGGGATTCCAACTCTGCCGCTTCCTCATGCCTGATGGGACCAGGGGCACATTTCTGAATTGTGTTGCATGGTCCTCATTTCCAGAAATGAGGAATCACAGTGAGCTCCCAGGATCCCCAGAAATATATACTGATAAATATGAAGGAACTTTTCACAGTTCCTGAAGCAGGAACAGAGCTCCATGAACTTCATGATGGCTGTGTTATCGTCTTACGCATCACTGAAAGTGCATAGCTCAAGACTTTCTTCTGACCCTGATTTTTGAAAAACCAGTTTTATACCATGTTCATGATGAATGACTGTTGCATCAACAGTTTACCCAGCTTCCTAACAGTGGTCTGGTCTGAACTACATTTTTCTCTTATGCCCAAGGAAAGCAAGCTACATACAGGATTTACCTCTAAAAGTATTTTTAAAATGAACTTGACTTCAGCTTTCTAAATATACCTGAACTTTACAATTTTTTTTTCTTATGTCTCACTCAAGAGATATCAAGAAAAATTTTTTCCTTACATGAAAGATTAGTCATGCTAAGCCATGATATCTATTGCTGGTGGAAACCAAGGCCAAGAGATGAACTCATGAGAGTGAATCCAGAGTGTGGTGATGCAGCCTGAAGCTTGCCAATGCTTGGCAGCTGCGGCATGGGCAGGACCAGCAGGGTGGGAGAACAGCCAGGCTGAAGTGACAACAAAAATTCCTTTCACACCTAAGTTGTACTTGCTAAAGAATGAGAGGCATGTGAAAAATCCCTTTATCTCACTGTGCTGCGATAACAAGACCAGGTGTGACAGAGATAGTCTGATGATCCACAGCAATTAATTCCATCTGACTTTCGAATACAGTAGAAATTCATAATAAAATCAAACTTACAGCTAAATTTTCATCAGCATTTCTCAGTTCTGTCTCTTGTGTCCACCACATTTGCATATTATTTGGAAAACTAGAAGAAGAAATTGCCTTTTGGAACCGTAAAGTTTTAAGTTAAACTGGAACTTTATGAGTGTGTAATTGGAGTTTTTGACTAATGGCTAACAGAATGCGTGTCACACACCACTCTCCTGTCATTGACCTACGAAGGAAGGTGGGGGGATTTAAGAAACGATAACGACTCTCAAGAGCAGACGCTTCTTAATGTTTAAAATTTAAAAACTTCCAGGAACTGCAATTGACCTGACATTCAGACTGTTTCACGTGTTGTGCAGAGTACTTTGGAAACTAAAGAAAATCATTCTTTTTAAGTTTTAAAGTTTTTTCCCATGAGCTAAACTGAACTGGTTAATGTTCTGTCAGATCATGCTTTCCAGGTTATGTCATCTTGTTTCCTACGAGGGCCGAGCTTTCTTAAAAAATAAGGAAAGTGATTTTTTTTTCTCTCTTACTCATATCTTCTTTTATTTCTATAGGCAAGCTTCTCTCATGAAGCATCCTCTTTTGTCTACTCAAGATCCTTTGAAATAATGTTCCCCACAGTATGCAGTCGACCCTCATGTTCGAGGATTCAACCAACTGCAGATCCAAAATATTGGAGGGAGGGGCACGAGGCTGGTTGTGTCTGTACTGAGCATGTACAGACTGTTTTTTCTTGTTACTATTTCCTAAACGATACAGTATAACAAATATTTACATTGTATTAGGTATTATAAGTAATCTAGGGATGATTTAAAGTATATAGGAGGATGTCCAAAGGTTATATGCAAATACTACGCCATTATATATAAGAAGCTTAAGCATCTGTGGATTTTGGTATCTGTGGGGGTCCTGGAATCAATCCCCTGTGGATACTGCGGCATGATTTTTTCTGTATGTATGTGTGTGTGTGTGTGTGTGTGTGTGTGTGTGTGTTGTGTGTGTGTGTGTGTTTCAAACTTCTTCCCATGGAGAGAGAATTTTGGATCCTTCACTGTCTGTTGGCCACTAGAAAACATTCCATGTCTCACATGGACTTTAGAAAGACTATTCCAGAAGGCAATCAGCTAGGTCTTCTACCACCACAGCTGATTCACATAGCAGGCTTTGTTGAAAAGGCTTTGTTCAAAGAAAAGGTACTATGTCACGTGATTTACAAAGCCCTCTCTTAGAACCTGTAGCCTCTCTCTCAGAACTTGCTGGCCACATGAGAAAACTCTGTAGGGTTAGGGTAAGAAGCGAGGTTGTAGAAGGGAAGATTTGATGTATGTGGGAAAACGAAGAAACAATTAAAACTTTTGTGATTGGTATGTTTAGCTTTTAAAACATTGAAATAATGGAAAAATTTATTTATGAAGGGGAATTTCTTCCACGTGTTTCCATGTGCACATTTTTCTCCTGGGACATACTTGTTCGAGCAAAAACACATTTATTAGAGAAAGTTGCAAACTTACATTTTGATATTTCTTCTCTAGGAGAGAATAATTATAAGCCTCAAGTCTTTTGATAAGTTCTAGAGTAGGATTAGGGAATTCAGTTTTCTGATTTAAACGCAGTTCCAGAGTTATTAATCAGTAACAGACACTGGCATCTCTATACTATCAATTACCAACAATAAATTTATTTCTAATACCAAATGACCTTCTCGACTTGAAAAAGTGTGTGTTGCAGCATAGGAAATGGTTATTATTTTTAAAAATATTCAAAGAGGATTTTATTCTAAATTTGTGTTAAAAAATTTTGAAATATACTGAAAAGTTGAAAGAATGATAGGAATGCCATATACCCTCCCACCTAGATTCAACAATATTAACATTTTGCCACAAATGCTTTCTCTTTCTCTCTATATGTATGCAATTTCCCCCAACCCCCACCCCAGACTACTGAAAGTAAATTGTAGACATGTAAAATTTTCCCCGTAAATATTTCAGCAGCATCTCCTAGGAATAAGGACTTTCAAAAATATAGCCACAAAGCATTATCATGCCCAGGAAAATTAACATTTATTTCCTAATGTAATCTAAATTTGCGGTCCCCAACCCCTGGGCTGTGGACTGGTGGCCTGACAGGAGCCAGGCTGCACAGCAGGAGGTGAGCGGCGGTTGAGCCAGCGAAGCTTCGTCTGTATTTACAGCTGCTCCCCATCATTCTCATCCCTGCCTGAGCTCCGCCTCCTGCCAGATTGGAGGCAGCATTAGATTCTCATGGGAGCATGAACCCTGCTGTAAACTGCACACGAGGATCTAGGTTGCGTGCTCCTTATGAGAACCTAATGCCTGATGATCTGAGGTGGAGCTGAGGCGGTGATGCTAGCGCTGGGGAGAGGCTGCAAATACAGATTATCATTAACAGAGAGGTTTGACTGCACAATAAATGTAATGTGCTTGAATCATCCCGAAACCTTCCCTCACTCCTGGTCCTGGAAAATCGTCTTCCATGAAACCAGTCCCTGCTGCCAAAAAGGTTGCAAACCACTGATCTAAATGATTCCATATTAAAATGTCCTTAATTGCCTGCAAATGTCTTTAATGGCGTAAAAAAAAAAATCAGGATCCAATCAGCTTAAAACAGCATTTAACCTGGAACAGTGTCTTCCCCTTTTCCCCTCCCTGTGATATTGACCTTTTTTTTGGAGGCTAGGTAAGTTTTCTTTTGGAATGTATTATATTCTGGAAGCAGTAATAGCTTTCATATGCCTTTTGATAATTTAGAGTCATGAAAGAAGAACCCTGAGAACTTTGTTTTGTACATTACTAAAAGGATAGTCACCAAAGTGCTTTCATGCTAACATAGAAACCCCAGGAGATTTAGATTAGACAGAAGGAATTTGGCAGGAAACACAATCGTATTTTGGGATCACAATGTTTCTGAGTTTACTGGATTTTAGATATTTTAAAATCAAAAGAAAGGGAACTGATTTCTTTAACAGGTCATCATTCCTCAGTGGATATGTTTAGCAAAGGATTGGGAATGTTGGTGTGGGGCTTACACAAGAAATTGT